>JADBJO010011861.1:68577-71077 GCA_016801955.1 Conus betulinus
AAAGGAAGATCATCAGTAGAACACTTAGTTAAACTAACGACTCAAGTTAAACAACAATTTGCGAGACGGAAAAACATCCTCGCAACTTTCTTTGATATAAAAAAAGCATATGAACAAGTATGGCACAAACGGCTCATGTATAAACTCAAAACCATTGGTATAAGTGGAACAATGTATAACTATATCAAAGTTTTTTTTGGAAAATAGAGTGATTCAAACAAGAATAGAGCATACATATTCTAGCACTAGATCATTAGAAATGGGACTTCCACAGGGATCAGTACTATCTCCGATTTTATTCAATATTTTAACTGCAGATATAACAAAAGGATTATCAAAAGATGTAATATTAGCACAATTCGCCGATGACTTATGTTTGTGGATGAAGGTCACTATGAAAAGAAAGACTCCATTAAGATCTGTCAATTACATAAAAATAAAATATCAACATGAACTAAACAAAATCAATGACTTTTTACATGAAAATGGACTTTCACTTTCAGCAGAAAAAAAAACGAATTTAATGCTTTTTAACTCTGGATATGACCCTGAGAAACTTCCTCAATTTACTTTGAACGGGTCAGTACTACCAATACGCTAGTTCTGTAAAATTTCTAGGCGTTTATCTAACTTCAAAGCTTTCATGGAATCTACATATTGAATACATTTTGAATAAAGCGAGGAAAAGTTTTAACTTTTTAAAAATCATAAGCAAACAAAAGTGGGGACAAGACAAAGATACCTTAACATTACTGTCTTCTGCGCTTGTGCGGTCTAGATTAATTCATGCCCAAGAGGTATTCTTTAGCGCCCCACAACACTTACTCAATAAATTACAAAGTATAGACTGCAAATCGTATAAACTGGCACTTGGAGTTCCTATACATACATGTAACATGGGAACATACCATGAAATCGGAGTTTTGCCTCTCAATGAGTTTCGAAAAGCGTCTGCATCTAAATTTGTTTTAAAGAACTCTTCACAAAAACACTTTTGTGCTAAAGAAGTATCCTTAAACTCAGAAACAGATTTTGCAAAAAGAGCTAGAAGCATAAAATTAAACTTTATCCATTCAGACATATACTACTACTCTATTGAAAGAATCAAATATAAATCAAACTAAATCGCCTCGAGCCCCTATATGCACCCATTCCCAAATGGGAACAAATCAAAGCTAAATTTGATACAAATTACACTGCACTAAGTAAAAACGATTCTCCAAACCTTCTTAAAAGCGATGTAAATTGCCATTTGGAAAATGTGTATAAAGATCACTTGAAAGTTTTTACGGATGGTTCAGTACTAGATGATCGTAACACTGGCGCAGCTTTTATCATAACCTTAAAAGTGGAGAAATTGTATCATCTGGGGGAAAAACTTGTCGATTTTTTACCGCAGAACTAGTAGCCATTCTAATGTCTCTAAAGTATATTCAAAATTCTTCCACTAAAAATTGTCAACTTCTGCTTTGTAGTGATTCTAGATCAGCGCTTTCTGCTTTACAAGCTCCAAATTCAAAGATTCGTAATGAGATAATAACGGAAATAAATTACGTAACGCACCTTCTATCAATGAAGAGAGTCAATATTACTTTTTGCTGGGTGCCCTCTCACTGCGGCATTTCATCCAATGAGAGAGTTGACCAAGCTGCTCGAAGAGCAGCTCGCAACATTGAAGGCACAACTTCATGCAGTATAGATTTGGATTTGTCAGAATGTTATGCACTGATAAATAAAGCATCAAACGACAGATTTAAATATTTATTGAAAAGCACAGATTGTCTATATTATAAAAAGTGTGTTAAACCAAGCCCTGATATTAACCGAAAACACAATTTAGAAAAAATCCAAACTCCAATTTCCAGAGACGTAGAAAGCTTAATTCATCGCATGCGATTAAATTCACCTCGAACTAAATACTGCAAAAATGTCTCATGTATGTGTGGGGAACCTCTCAGTGTAGTCATCTGTTACTGGACTGTGCAAGAACAAAAAAATAGTAGTGCAAAGGGAAGGTGCTGAAATTTTATCTGATGGATCGACTTCACTGAACTTGCCTTACATGTTGAATAACTATTTTTTCATGTGTTTAATTTGTAAACATTTATTACAAAGCCCAGTTGGAATATTCCTTTGAATTATACTTAAACTTAACTTTTATCAGAGATTTTTTTTCCCAACACATATTGAACAAACACATGCTCATCTTAATTAAATTCAATTATTGATATGATGCCGCTTACAAATAAGATACAACATAAGATTGTATTATATACACTCTTTAACTTCTCAACTGTACGCTTAAATGAAGTGTTCAAAACGGGAAAAAATATGACAATGTAAACACCGGAAATGTGCTGTGATGAAGACATCATTCAAAGGACTGCTTCCAACTTCATCAGATACACCTCTAGTGCAGAGACACTATTGAAGAACCGAAAACTAGTTGCATTGGACATGGTGAAATTACTGTATTTCTTTAAAATACTGTAGTACTCTA
>JADBJO010011861.1:76077-98577 GCA_016801955.1 Conus betulinus
GTGTTCTTTTTTTATATTTGACCTATGCTGGTAGAATCTTTTTTTCAGAGATTTTTAGTTTCACCCACGTACTGTGCATGTTGGCATTTATCACAGAATAACAGATAGATAATATTACTGCTCTCACAGTTCAGCTTGTCTCTTATGGTAAACGTTTCTCCAGTTCTAGAACTAGTAAAGTATTTACTTTGCATCATGTGTTCTACACATATTACACATTTTTTTTCAAGCACTTATAACATCTTGTTTCACCTTGGGCTACAACTAAGAGTGGTAGGGGCAGAGGACATTCAAATGTTTTTTTTTTTAGAGAATTACAGTTCCTTTCCCCGACAATTGGTTGTATGGTGCAGCCTTTCTCATCTTAGTACTATTGTGCAGAACCGGTAGTTGTTCTTTCAGCCAGGTTCGCAGTGGGGGATTTAAAGGATATTGCGTTACAACTAAAGGTACTCTGGATTTTTTTTCTTTTAGACCTGTATTCTAATATAATATATATATATATATATATATATATATATATATATATATATATATATATATATATATATATATGCAGAGACCGCGTGCACCGCGCGGGCACTTCTATCGTTTGACAACACAAGGGGCAATGGCGGTCAGTATCAAGTCTGCAAACGGCTGTGCTGTAAGCAAACTGATAGAATCGTCGATTTTTTCTTATTACGAAGCCAGGTATTTTTTCAAGCCTTAGATGTCATATGTTCTACATCTACATGTTGTGTCAGTTCTTCCTGACCACTTTGTTCTGTCCTGTCGAACATCTTTGGCCTTTCGTCTTCGTCCTGCTTTTTGTTTAATTGGTGTTACTAGCATTTATTTCTCATTATCTAAGAGCCCACTTAATTCCATCTCAACGTCTGCTCCACACCCCTTCCCTTTCCATCAGTGCCTTCATTGTTCCTTACTCACTGATGCACCCCCACTTCCTTTCTATCTGCGAGTGGAATGGAAGTTCACAGAATCCAAGAGGGAAGGACATTGGAGGTCCCACGAAACTCATTCCTGCACCAGTTTACATTTTCTGATTATCGTGAAGCAACTTTCCAATGTTGCCAACATGTGAACGCAGTTTTTCGGTAAGGACTTTTGGTATGATGCTTTTTCTAATCTGATTGACCGTCCCTTCTAATGTTAAATCTGATTGACCGTCCCTTCTAATGTTTTTTTTTTTTTTTCCACCTCAGTAATACTGGTGATCCTGTAAGCCAACCTGCAGCATACTTCTCACCTAGACCTCACCAAGAACAGTGGAAACCCCATGCCAATAGAAGCGGTGGGACTGGAGTATGAGTAGTGCTCTTTTTAGTAAAACTGTGTTCCGGTCTTCTCGCCATATATTGTGCTCATAATTGCCATTTTCTTTCGCTTCTTTTTTTTTTAAATTTTTTTTTTGTTTGGTCTCCGTTTCTTCACTGTCGTTTTTTTTTTTTTTCTGTCACTGCAGCCCAGCCTTTAATGTGTGTTTTAAACACTATGCATACTTTTAAAATTCGCCCCATAGGAATGCAGGGTAGAGAGTGGGGTGATGATCTTTCAACGTAAATTGTGTCGGTCTTCTAGAAATCCGGTGCTAGTCATTTCTTCTTTGGGGGCACTCTCCTTGACTTTGCTTTCTTCTCAACTTCGTGTTAAACAGTGTGGGTTTTATTCTGTGCTGCTACCAGCCGCTTTTCCGTATTTGTGGTCTGTTCATCTTCCCTGTGGTCTGGAAACCATTTTCTTTTGTTTTTTTTCTTCTTGAGTGTAACCACTGGAACAGGCACTTGCTGTCCATTCTGCGGTACTGTTTTCTAATCAGGCATTTTGATGTATCTTTGTTGCCTTATAATTTTTTTCAAAAGGGATTTTTATATCGGTTTTAAAGAAAAATCTCAGCGAAATGATCAATGGTTGGTACAATTCATATGGCTTTGTTTTATCTGAGCGAAGGACCGCAGCATGGATAATGATGTTTGAGTAAGTGTACCGGTAAACCCTATGCAAATCTGACTTCTATGACGGGAATGACTTTTGTTGTTTGTGTTTTGCTTGTTTGCTTGCATACTGTTTGTTTGTTTGGTTGGTACGTTTGTGTGTTGTGTTGTGTTGGAAATTCTCTCTGTGGTCTGTTCGAGCTGTACTAGAATAGACATTGTCCGTGGCCATCTCCAATACTGCCATTTCAGTTTTGTTTCTGATAATGCCCTCAGCTTTAAATAGTTCATTTCTTCTCGACGCGCTCAGGTTCTTTGTTTGGTGATTGTGGAGCCGGTAGGCCAAGGCTTTGTTTTTTTTTTTCGCCATATGTTCGGACGATCACAGTCTGGCAAGACCTTTCTTTGTTTGTATCCAACCATCCAAAGTCCTGTGATGTTTGGAGCTGTTGTCAAACCTTTGCAAAAGACACTTTCCCCTTCATCTGAAATTTATGAAACACGGAAGCAAGCGCGCATGCACACACGCACGCACGCACGCACGCACACACACACACACACACACACACACACACACACACACACACACACACATGCACGCACACACGCACGCGCACACATACACACACACACACACACACACACACACGCGCGCGCGCGCGCACACACACACACACACACACACACACACACACACACACACACACACACACACACACGCACACACAGTTTCCTGACCGTTTTTCTCCGTTCTACGTTCCACGTGCTATGATCACTTCTCGTGTCACATTTATGCATAAGTGTTAACTGCCGTTTAAGTTCCTTAAAGGCAGTCAACTCCGTACGTTAGTCTTTTCTTTTTCAGTGACCAAGTTTCTTCCCCTGGTTGAATTAGCGTTTGTTTATGAGTTCTTCAGGCTTTTTGTGCTGCTCACTCTTTCTGACTGTAACCAAGGTGCAGCTCAATGTTATTTCGATGCCGTCACGTAAAACACTTCGCGTGTGATACCGCTCATACTGTCGAACACTTTTTCATTGCTGCGATTTCTATAGTGCTATACCGCTGGTAGTATTCAAAAACATGGCGTTGCTGAGATTTCTTGCGCGTCCGTCAAACTAGTATTAAAGCTGATTCAGTATAGACCGTGTGCAGAGAAGTGATACTCAAGCAAGTTCGATGTGAGGTCATATTCATGTTGAGCATCGACACTCACCAAGGCGGTAGGGCAGATGGATAACTGCAACAGAAAGGACGGTCGGAGGGGGTTGGGGGATGGACAGGAAGAGAGGTATGGTAGAGGGCTTATGCAACACTACACTAATACCATCAGAACATCAACACATGAAGCCGCAGGCGCATGTGAACTCGTCTCACAACGGCCTGGTGCTTTACCCTGAGCTTATTATTTAATAGGGTGAGTATGGGTATTGATGGGACTGGGTAGCGGTGGGTTTCTTGAAGCAACTATGCTGAATCACGTTGATTAAAGAAATCGTGGCCGCTTGAAAAAATTACTTTGATTCATGCAAGTTGCAAGTCTTAGTCTCGATATCAACTGGCGTTTTTTTTTTTTTTATATAAATGCTCATATGGCCTTGATATGATTTGCAGCTGATCTACTCAAAATGCATCATTGTAGACAGATGCCGCTTATAACTCTTTATGAATATACCGCTTTTGTCCCTATTCCCACGTAGAGTTTTCTTATGCTCATCACGACACTTTTGTTTTTAGTTACTTGTCTGTGCTTCTCATTTGCATTCTTTCACATTAAGGTATTGTACTTTTCTGTCCAGTTTTCTCTTCACTCCCTACTTTTCAAGTTCACGCCGTGGCGATGTCCATAGACCATTTACTTGTGGTGTTGTGTCTAATCCTCCTCAGCAGTGCAAACAATCATGTTTATACAATAAAGTAACTGGTTATGGACATCGCACACTTGGCGCCGTGAACTTGAAAAGTAGGGAGTTGTAGGTGAGTGAAGGGAGAGAACGTGAAAGAGAAAACTGGACAGAAAAGTACAATACCCTTAATGTGAAAGAATGCCAAATGAGAAGCACAGACAAGTAACTAAAAACAAAAGGGTGTCGTGATGAAGCATAAGGAAAACTCTACGTGGGAATAGGGACCAAAGCCGGGTATATTCATAAAGAGTTATAAGCGGCATCTGTTCTACAATGATGCATTTGAGTAGATCAGCTGAAAATATATCAAGGCCATATGAGCATTTATATATAAAAAAAAAAAAAAAAACGCCAGTTGATATCGAGACTAAGACTTGCAACTTGCATGATGAATCAAAGTAATTTTTTCAAGCGGCCACGATTGTTCTTTTAATCAACGTGATTCGCCATAGTTGCTTCAAGAAACCCCACCGCTACCCAGTCCCATCAATACCCAATACTCACCCTATTAAATAATAAGCTCAGGGTTAAAGCACCCAGGCCGCAGCCGTTGTGAGACGAGAGTTCACATGCGCTGCGGCTTCATGGTTGAGGTGTTCTTGATGGTATTAGGGTAGTGTGTTGCATAAGCCCTCTACCATACCTCTCTTCCTGGTCCATCACGCCCACAACCCCCTCCCGAACGTCCTTTTTTGTTGCAGTTATCCATCTGCCCTACGCCTTGGTGAGTGTCGATGCTCAACATTGAATATGACCTCACATCGAACTTGGCTGAGTATCACTTCTCTGCACACGGTCTATACTGAATCAGCTTTAATACTAGTTTGACGGAACAACGCGCAAAGAAATGAATCAGAGAAACGCCATGTTTTTGAATACTACCAGCGGTTAGCACTATAGAAAACGCAGCAATGAAAAAAGTGTTCGACAGTATGAGCGGGTATCACACGCGAAGTGTTTTACGTGACGGGCATCGAAATAACATTGAGCTGCACCTTGTTACAGTCAGAAAGAGTGAGCAGCACAAAGCACTGAAGAACTCATAAAACAAACGCTAATCAACCAGGGGAAGAAGAAAATTGGTCACTGAAAAAGAAAAAGACTAACGTACGGAGTTGACATGCCTTTAAGGAACTTAAACGGCAGTTTTAACACTTATGCATAAATGTGACACGAGAAGCAGAAGTGATCATAGCACGTGGAACGTAGAACGGAGGAGAGGGAAGAAAGAAAACGGTCAGGGACAAACTGTGGTGTGCGTGCGTGGTGTGTGTGGTGTGGTGTGTGTGTGGTGTGTGTGTGTGATGTGGGGTGGGTGTGGTGCACGCGGGCGCGCGCGCGCGTGGGTGTGTGTGTGTGGTGTGTGTGTGTGTATGTGTGCGCGCGAGTGTGGTGCGTGCGTGTGCGTGGTGTGCGTTGTGGCCTGTGTGTTGTTTGTGTGTTGTGGTTGCTTGTCGGTGTGTGTGTGGTTGAGGTGTGTTGGGTGTGTGCGGGTGCGTGCGTTGCGTGCGTGCGTGTGTGCATGCGCGTCTTGCTTCTGTGGTTTCATAAATTTCAGACAATGAAGGGGAAAAGTGTTTTGCAAAGGTTTGACACAACAGCTCCAAACATCACAGGACTCTTTGGATGGTTGGATACAAACAAACACAGAAGAACGGTCTTGCCAGACTGTGATCGTCCGAACATATGGCGAAGAGCAAAGAGAAGAAAACGAAGACAGAAGCACTTGGGGAGGCCCTAACCCCGGGGACTCCACGCAATCACAAAACCGGAAGAAACCTCGAGCCGCGTCGAGTGAGAAGAAGAGAACATTATGAAATATAGGAGAGCTGGGAGAGGAGCATTATCAGAACACAAAACTGGAAAGATGGCGGGTAGGAGTTGGAGAATGGCCACGGACAATGTGCACTGATTCTAGTACAGACTCGGACAGACCACAGGAGAGACGAATTTCCAACACAACACAACACACTGAAGAGAGTGTACCACAAGAACAAAACAAACAGTATGCAAAGCAAACAAAGCAAGAAAACAAAACACACAGAACAATACGGCGTTCATAGTATACAGAGAGAAGTCAGATTGGCATAGGGTGACTTACCCGGCCCTGAGCCCCCCGATAGTTACACTGACTCAGAGACAGTCAGTATCAATGCTGCGGGTCCACTGCAGGCCAGATATGAACCGAAACAAAGGCAATATGAATTGTTACCACCCATTGGATCATTTCGCTGAGATTTTCGTTTAAAACCGAGTAGAAAACTCCTTTTGAAGAAGTTCTAAGAGGCCAGACAATGATTACATCAACAGATGCGAGCGAAGGAGAAGACGACGAGGGGGAGAGAGCGGGGCGAATGATTAGAAAACGAGTACCGCGAGAGGAGTTAGGGACCAGCAAGTGCGGGGTGTCCAAGTGGGTTAACACTCTACAGAAGAAAAAACAATAAAGAGGAAATGGTTTTCAGGAAGAGACCACAGAAGGAAGATTGGAAAGCAGACCACAAATACGGGAAAAAAAAGCGGCCTGAGGTTGTGCATCCAGATATATGAACCCAAAAACCCACACGACTTTTAGTACAGTCACGAGGTAGTTGAGAAGAAAGTCAAAGAGATCAGGAGGTGCCCCCAGACAGAAGAAAATGACTAGCAACCGGATTTTAGGAACGGACCGACACAATTTACGGATTGTGAAAAGATCATCGACACACTCTGCTACCAGGCGAGATTTGGCTATGGGAGACGACTTTTATGAAAGTAATGCATAGTGGTTTAAAACACACATTAAAGGCCTGGCCTGTGTGCTAGCAGCTCTTGCAAGTTGCAAAGGGGACAGAAAAAAGAAAAAAAACGGACAGTGAAGGAAAACGGAGACGAAGACAGTGAAGAAGAAAAGAGGAAGATGACACGTAACACAAAAAAACGAAGAAGTTTATTAAGAAGAAACTGGCAGGTTATGAGATTGACACAATATGGGCACAGGATGGCGACAAGAACGGGAAAACAGCTTTATACTCTAAAAAGGAGCAACTACGTCAATACGCTCCGTAGTCCCCCGCTTCTAAGTGGCCAGTGGGGGGGTTTCTACACTGTTCTGGGTAGGTTCTAGGGGTGAGATAAGTATGCTGCAGGCAGCCTTACAGGGAGTCAACAGATGTACTGAGGTGGGAAAAAAAAAAAAAAACGAAGTGAAAGGCACGACGGCGAACCAACCGGTAACTCAGATTTAAACATTCAAGGGAGTAAGGAAGTTGAATCGGTCATTTTATCAGATTTAGGAAAAGACATTTCATCCAAGAAGTCCTTACCGGAAAAAGAAAAACTGCGTTCAACATGAGTTGGCAAACATTGGAAAGTTGCTTCACGCATAGAATGCAGAAAATGTATAAAACTGGTGTGCAGGAATGAGAAGTCCCGGTGGGGGAATGCATATGTCCTTCGCCATCTTGGAGTGCTGTGAACTATCCAGTTCCCACTGGCAGGAGATAGAAAGGAGAAGGGGGTGCATTTGCGAATCAGTGGCGTAAGGAACCAATGAACGGATAGGCAGATGGAGAAGGAAGGGAGTGAGACAGGAGGACGTTTAGGATGGAATGAAGGGTGGAGCTCTGGAGATAATGAAGAATATGAAAATGTAGTAACCGACCCACCAATTAGAAACAAAAAGCAGGACGAAGACCTCGAGACGAAAAGGCAAAGATGTGTTCAGACAGGCATCCCAGTCAGAACAAAGTAAGTGGTCAGGAAGAACGGACACAACTGTAGATGTAGAAAATACTGCAGCTAAGAGCTTGGAAAAAAATACATGGCTAGTAATAAGAAAAAAAATCGACGATCTTTCTATCAGTTTTTTTCGGCGTACAGCACAGACGTTTTTGCAGACTGATACCGACCGCCATTGGCCCCCTTGTGTTGTCAAACGATAGATAGAATAGAAAGAAGACTACAGTGCCCGCGCGCGTTTGCGACGCGGTCTCTGCATATATATATATTATATATATATATATATATACTACTATATATATATATATATATAATATATATATATATATTATTAGGGCGAATTAACAGGTCCCTTTTTAATCTTGCTAAAAAGCAAAAAAAAAAAAACAAAAAGAAAACATCCAGAGTAAATTTAGTTGTAACGCATATCCTTAAACCCCCCCATGCGATACCTGGCTGTGAAAGAACACACTACCGTTTCGCACAATAACAGATGAGAAAGGCGTCCCATTTGCACTCATACAACCAATTGTCGGGGGACGAACAGGATCACTGTAATGCTCTTAATAAAAAAAAACATTTGAATGTCCCTCTGCCCTACCAATAGTAGTGAGCACAAGGTTGAAAAAAGAGTTATAAGTGCTGAGAATAAAAACCAATGTGTTCTATGTGTAGAAACAATGATGCAAACAGTAAATACTGTACTAGTTCTATGGAAAGGCGAGAAACCGTTACCATAAGAGGACAAGCTGAAAAACTGTGAGCAGCAGTAATATTATCTATCTGTTTTTGTGTGTAAATGCCAACTGCACAGTACGTGGGTTGGAAACTAAAAATTACTGAAAAAAAGATTATACCAGCCAAGAGGTCAAAGTATAAAAAATGAATATCACCTGGTTACCTCAAGTCACGCCCACTTCAGTCAGATATATGACCCTTCTCTGACAGACATGAAAATAGATATGTAATAGAAAGACAAGAGTAGTGGTGAGCATTCTTAAGGTACATCATTTAAGGCTTCTTAAAAGTGCTTTGAAGCATCTGTTGTGACATTGTAGTCTAGGCTTAAAAGGTAGTTTCTAACAGTCATTTTAGGCCTTTTAAAAGGGGAGACACTAATCTCGGATCCACAAACTAAGAACTTATTTCCTTTGAGGCCTCAATACTTTGAGAGGCATAATGTAGTTTTCCGTTCCTCCTCCATTCTTTACCTCCCCTCCACCCCTCTGCTCTCATTTACAACCCCTTTTCAAAGGCACTCGCACGCAAGGTGATGTGTAGTAGTAGTATGTAGTGTTGTGTACACACCCACACACACACACACACACAACCACACAACAACACCAACAAACGCCGTGACGCCGCCGCCGCGCATGTACCACCAATCCTCCCAAAAAGCACCAATCAAGGCGCGGCTGCGAGCACTCCAAGCCCAACAGCAGAGAAGGACGAATACAAACTAGATTATTAAAAAGGGTGATGGGTAAGAGTCAGAACGCTTCTTGAATGATACAATTTTTAGGGGAAAAAAAACACTGTTAATAAAACTTGGTCAGGTCCGGCAGGACCGCAGCAGAGGGAAGAAAAAGGAGAAACGGGGGGGAGGGCGGTTAACAGAAAGAGGAACATTTGATTGATGAAGCGAAAACGTTGGCCGTAGGATCATGGGTCCTAAAAAGAGAACAGTATATATTAAATGTGCGATGTCAGAAAGAGAACGTTGGCAGCTGTTGCTCTGCGGCCTAAAAGAAAACAGATATGTTGTCGCAGCAGACATCGAAGAGGCGAAGAGGCGCGGCAAAGATGAGCGGGCGGTTCTGATTGTGACACGCTGGAGGGGTTTCATAGCGACTTCAGCGGCAGGACCTAGAAAGGTCGGGGAAAAAAATTCTTTTGTTTAACGTGCACATGGCGATATGCAACAAAAAGAGAATAAGGTGCATTCACCAACCTGCGCTAAGAGGATCCGGACGAAACACGTCGTGCGCAGCACTGTTATGGCATTTCTTGATGCTGGAGCCACTCTTGTATAGAGAAACAAATTTCCCGATCTATCTAGTGTACATGGTGATGGTAAGGTCAGCATGAACAGCTCTCTTGAAGTGATCCAATTTTAGGAAAAACCGATGTCTTCTCGCTCGACGGTTAGGGGGGGTATATTAGAAGGTACATGCGATTATGCAAGGGAGAACGAAGGAATGTTGAAGGAGAGTGTTTAGTGTACCAGTATACCCAGATTGCTCTCCCATGGAGAAATTTTAATTTTGTGTTAGTTGACATGCCTACGATAAAAAAGACAGTTTATAAAAGGAAAGAAGAAAGAAAAGCAAAGAAAAAAGAAATAGACAAAAAGGGAATATTAAAAGAAAGAGAAAAAATAGGGGAAAAAAAAGAGAGAAAAAACGAAAGGAAAAGAAAAAAAAAAGAAAAAAGACAAAAATTAGGAAGGGACACAGTTATAAAATTCCGCTGGAGTCAGGACAAAAAAGGTTATGGACGTCATAAGGCGCTGGTGTGTACGTAAATGAAACAAGGAGCTTAAACACGATCGTTTCATTACGAGCTTCTCAAGTCCATGTGGTTTATGCAATCGGATAAATTTGTTGCATTTTTTAGGTCCTTCCAACCATCCCATTTCATCTGCAGATCCAGCAGCAGGTCAAATGAGAATGAGAAGAGGAAAAAACAAATACCGGTTTAACAGTTATGCTTATTCAGTGTTGACATAAAAGGGGGGGGGAAGGGGGTTCAAGGGTGGGGGGAGGGTGGGGGGGTGGTCGGAGTGTTCCGTTTGGGGGGGTATGTAACGAATTTTTTACAATTTTTGTAAGGTTTTTCGTAGGGGGGTAGGTGGGGGCGGGTGGGGGTATAATGTAATAAACCAAAGGGAGGGAAAACTAAAAAACCCTTCGACTTCGAGGAGGAAAAGCGTGTTTGGGTTTTTTGTGTAGGGTAAATACAATTTTGTATAAGGAAAAAAAATTGAGCGTTGCCTATTAAAATCTATACGAAATGATCCCAGAATCGGGCAGGACGAGATAGAGGACGAAAATCCAGATCAGCTGCGCTTTTTCCATCAAAACGGACTGCCTAGTTTTGTATAGAAGAAACAGTTCCAAATAGAAAGATGTTCTTTATTCCCTGTTAGGCAGTTCACGTAACGACTATTGATCCTGATGGTCTCATGCGCAGTTCACAGAGTAAATTCAGTTAAACACACAACCAATTACAGGAAACAAAAAAAGGCACAAGAATATAGAATGTAGACTGAAAAAAAAAAAAAAACATTAAACGAGCACCGTCCAACCACACACACACACCACCAAACACACACACACCACACACACCACACCACACACACACCACAAAATGTCATAAAGAAAAACAAAACAACAACAACAACAAACCAAAAAGCCCCCAACAAACAAAGAAAGAGAGAAATCAAGCGTCAGGCCACAAGTTGGAATTCATTTTATTACGAGGAAGATGTCCAAAGGCTGACCGTGCCAACATGGCTTAGTTTTATCGGTCCTGGATGCCAGATCGTCCCGCATTGTATTACACTGCAGGGGAGGAAAAGGAAGAGAGGGACGGATTAGGGAGAAAAGTGAAAGGGGGGACAGAGAGCGCGCGCCAGACAAGAAAGACCAAAGCTAGGAGGGGGTGGGGGGGGGGGGGGGGAGGGGGGGGGGGGGTGGGGGGGGGGGGGGGGGGGTGGGTGGGGGGGGGTGGGGGGGGGGGGGGGTGGGGGGAGGGTGGGGTGGAGAGAGGAGGGAAGGGGGACGTTTGGGGGGGGGAGAGACTAGGGGTGATGGGGGAGGAGCGGAGGGGGGGGGGGGGAGGGGGAGGGAGGGGAGGGGGAGGAGCGGGCAGGAAGGAAATAGGGAGATTATAAGAGCGTACCTTATAAGGATTGCCCAGGGTGCCCGCGGCGTGGCGGGCAAGAGAAGGTTTAGTAAGGCAGGTAGAGAATGGAAGCGAGAAGGTAACAGGGGGCGGGGGCGGGGTCGGAGGGGGCCGGGCCGGCGGAGGGGAACGGGCGCGGGGGGCGGGGGGGCGGGGAGGGGTGCACTTGGGGGGGGTAGAGGGAAAAGGGGGCGCGGCGGGGAAGGGGGGAGGGGACGGGGAGGAGGGAGGGGGGGGGGGCGTGCGTGAGCCGGTGGGGCTAGTGGCGGTGCGTGAGTGTGTTTGGGCACCTGAAGTGCAATGCGTCGTGTATGAATGTGGCAATGTGTTGTGTGTGTGTGTGTGTGTGATTCATGTGTGTTGTGGTCGTTGTGTGACAGGTGTGGTGTGAGGTGCGCGCGCGCGCGTCTTGACGCATTCTGACATAACTCCTTTATCCTCTGCAATGGCTGACAAGTGGACAAGCGTGTTTGCTTGACGCGAAATAGCCCAGGTGGTATGCTGGACGCCAACATAAGACATCAACTGTACAGTCACCAATACAGACAGTCAGCTCGGTTTGTTTTTTTTTTTTTTCAATCCAATGTCGTCCACGTTCTATCGCCGACGGGGAGAAGACAGATACTGCCCATGGCCGCGGACGTGTTGCTGTTGCCAGGTGCAAAAAAAATTTTCACACCTCCACTGGGTACCCTCATGTAATTGTTGTGTATTTGTGTAATGTAGCTTAACATAACTGACTGGCGTGCACCAGATGTCCTACATTTACGCACGAAAGTAATGAATGGCAGGCTTGCACCCAGGGCTGCATCCTACACTTAACACGGCGAAATTACTTAAATAGGCATTAGGCAGGGAGATCGGGTATCCACACTTCCCGGGGGAATAGGTACATAATGTCAGGCCTTGCATCGCGGTATCCAACACGTGCCAGGACGGAGAGAAATGTAACAAGGCAGGCGTGCACCGGGTATCTACACCATGCGGTATAAAGTAACAAGCTGCACGGCTTGTCCCAAACATCACGGAATTATATTAAACACATGTTGCAAGGATGCTGAGACGGATATTCATACGTCTCACGGCCTACAAGTATCACTGAATATCAGCTATGTACAAAAGGAAGGAAAAAACAAAATAAAAAAACCGAAAAACATATGTGTTTAAGTGTGCACGGATAGCTATGCAGAATGTACTAGATGGAACAGTTTTCCTTAAACCTGGAAAGAATATTGCTAATCCTACATTGAAAATCGGAAAGTAAGTTTGAGGAGGATCGCTGTCTGTAACAAGGCACAGGTGTACGTGCTAAGCCGACTCCTCCCCCCCCCCCCCCCCCCCCCCCCCCCCCCCCCCCCCCCACCCCCCCCCCCAACCCCCCCCCCCCCCACCCCCCCCGCCCCCCCCCCCACCCCCCCCCACCCCCCCCCCCCCCCCCCCCCCCCCCACCCCCCCCCCCCCCCCCCCCCCCCCCCCCCCCCCCCCCCCCTAATACACGACATGTAACAAATACAACTGGACACAACAAAGCATAGTACAACATAGAAAAAAAAGGCGCTCGCGCGCACGCACGCACGCACGCACACAACACATACACACACACATACACACACATCTGTTTCATATGACTAATGTCGACAACCATTAGATTAAAGAAGAAACAACAACAACAACGGCAATAAACCCCCCCCCCCCCCCCCCCCACACACACCACACACACACACACGTGCATGCGTGCACACACACACACACACACACACACACACACACACGCACAATAACATACACACATAAACGCACGAGCGCGCATATCTATCGTGTGTTAATCTATGTGGATAGACGTTAAATTGAAGAAGAAATAATAACGACAAAATGAACAACAGCACACACACACACACACACACACACACACACACACACACACACACACACAAAACACACACACTCTCTCTCTCTCTCCTCTCTCTCTCTCTCTCTCTCTGCAGGTACTTTAGATGCTTCTCTCTGATCCCTCCCTCCATCTTTCTTCCACCTCCACACTATCCAGCAGCCCTTTCCTCTCCAACTTAATTCCTCCCCCCTTGGGGAGCAACATCTGTTAAAAAATAGGATGGTAAAAGGAAGTTTTAAAATCGACAGCTCTGTTTCGAGCGCTGGCTCTCGTCAGGATCGAGAACCAGCGCTCGAAACAGAGCTGTCGATTTTAAAACTTCCTTTTACCATCCTATTTTTTAACAAAATATATATATATATATATATATATATATATATATGTTATCTGTGTGTGCGTGCGTGTGTGTGTGTGTGTGTGTAGGGGTGGGGGCCATTCGACTGTAGCACTATCCTTTTTTTAAATGGTTTCCTTGCTCTCCGTTGAACACACACTGACTAAAATCAACTGTTATGAAATAAGAAACCAATGAGATCGTGCTCGATCGTTAGGAAGGAACCCTTGCCCCCCCCCCCCCCCCCCCCCCCCCCCCCCCTACGCCCAGTCTTTGTGTGTGTGTGTGTGTGTGTGTGTGATATGACTGTATTCTGATATAATTGTGAAAATCATCTTCATTTGCCGTCTACAAAGTCTAAGTGACATGACACTAAACAGAACTGCACACACACACACACACACACACACACACAGAGAGAGAGAGAGAGAGAGAGAGAGAGAGAGAGAGAGAGAGAGAGAGAGAGAGAGAGAGAGAGGAATGATAACCTACTAGGGGTATCTGTCAATTACTGTCAACACCGACCCTAAGCGACATGGCCCTGGTGTTGTACAAGCTTGCCCTTCTGTTTGGAGCACAGAACAGCCGATTTCTCGGTCAAGTAGAACTACCCATGCAAGTTTCAGAAGGGTGGCAGAAACCCGACAATGCCCAACATCATTGTCGCCACAAGTGGGGTAGAGGGTGGGGTGCGGGAAACGATCGCAGCACGTGCAGCAAGAAAAATAAAAGACCGTCACTAGCACCGAATTCTGAACGTCGCTCATAAGGTACTGTTTCAAATGGATTGCCTTGCGCTTAATACGCAAACACAAGGATGTGTGTGTGTGTGTTGTGTGTTCTTCCGTTTAACGTCTTCCCACATAAACTGATTTCAGACGGTTTATAGTGATAGAGTGGATGATGAAAGTAGTATGAGTGCGTGCAATCATGTGTGTGTGTGTGTGTGTGTGTGTGTGTGTGTGTGTGTTTATGTTATGTTAACAGGTAAGTTTATGATATGATTTTTAGAGTACTACAGTATTTTAAAGAAATACAGTAATTTCACCATGTCCAATGCAACTAGTTTTCGGTTCTTCAATAGTGTCTCTGCACTAGAGGTGTATCTGATGAAGCTGGAAGCAGTCCTTTGAATGATGTCTTCATCACAGCACATTTCCGGTGTTTACATTGTCATATTTTTTTCCAGTTTTGAACACTTCATTTAAGCGTACAGTTGAGAAGTTAAAGAGTGTATATAATACAATCTTATGTTGTATCTTATTTGTACGCGGCATCATATCAATAATTGAATTTAATTAAGATGAGCACGTTTTGTTCAAATATGTGGGAAAAAAATCTCTGATAAAAGTTAAGTTATAATTCAAAAGAATATTCCAACTGGGCTTTGTAATAAATGTTTGCAAATTAAACACATGAAAAAAAATAGTTATTCAACATGTAAGGCAAGTTCAGTGAAGTCGATCCATCAGATAAAATTTCAGCACCTTCCCTTTGCACTACTATTTTTGTTCTTGCACAGTCCAGTAACAGGTGACATACACTGAGAGGTTCCCCACACATACATGAGACATTTTTGCAGTATTTAGTTCGAGGTGAATTTAATCGCGCATGCGATGATTAAGCTTTCTACGTCTCTGGAAATTGGAGTTTGGATTTTTCTAAGTTGTGTTTTCGGGTTAATATCAGTCCTTGGTTTAACACACTTTTTATAATAAAGACAATCTGTGCTTTTCAATAAATATTTAAATCTGTCGTTTGATGCTTTATTTATCAGTGCATAACATTCTGACCAATCCAAATCTATACTGCATGAAGTTGTGCCTTCAATGTTGCGAGCTGCTCTCCGAGCAGCTTGGTCAACTCTCTCATTGGATGAAATGCCGCAGTGGGAGGGCACCCAGCAAAAAGTAATATTGACTCTCTTCATTGATAGAAGTGCGTTACGTAATTTATTTCCGTTATTATCTCATTACGAATCTTTGAATTTGGAGCTTGTAAAGCAGAAAGCGCTGATCTAGAATCACTACAAAGCAGAAGTTGACAAATTTTTAGTGGAAGAATTTTGAATATACTTTAGAGACATTAGAATGGCTACTAGTTCTGCTGCGGTAAAAATCGACAAGTTTTTCCCAAGATGATACAATTTCTCCACTTTTAAGGTTGGTATGATAAAAGCTGCGCCAGTGTTACGATCATCTAGTACTGAACCATCCGTAAAAACTTTCAAGTGATCTTTATACATTTTCCAAATGGCAATTTACATCGCTTTTAAGAAGGTTTGGAGAATCGTTTTTACTTAGTGCAGTGTAATTTGTATCAAATTTAGCTTTGATTTGTCCCATTTGGGAATGGGTGCATATAGGGGGCTCGAGGAGATTTTAGTTTGATTTATATTTGATTCTTTCAATAGAGTAGTAGTATATGTCTGAATGGATAAAGTTAATTTTATGCTTCTAGCTCTTTTTGCAAAATCTGTTCTGAGTTTAAGGATACTTCTTTAGCACAAAAAGTGTTTTGTGAAGAGTTCTTTAAAACAAATTTAGATGCAGACGCTTTTTGAAACTCATTGAGAGGCAAAAAACTCCGATTTCATGGTATGTTCCCATGTTACATGTATGTATAGGAACTCCAAGTGCCAGTTTATACGATTTGCAGTCTATACTTTGTAATTTATTGAGTAAGTGTTGTGGGGCGCTAAAGAATACTTCTTGGGCATGAATTAATCTAGACCGCACAAACGCAGCAGAAGACAGTAATGTTAAGGTATCTTTGTCTTGTCCCCACTTTTGTTTGCTTATGATTTTTAAAAAGTTAAAACTTTTCCTCGCTTTATTCAAAATGTATTCAATATGTAGATTCCATGAAAGCTTTGAAGTTAGATAAACGCCAAGAAATTTTACAGAACTAGCGTATGGTAGTACTGACCCGTTCAAAGTAAATTGAGGAAGTTTCTTGGGGTCATATCCAGAGTTAAAAAGCATTAAATTCGTTTTTTTCTGCTGAAAGTGAAAGTCCATTTTCATGTAAAAAGTCATTGATTTTGTTTAGTTCCTGTTGATATTTTATTTTTATGTAATTGACAGATCTTAATGGGGTCTTTCTTTTCATAGTGACCTTCATCCACAAACATAAGTCATCGGCGAATTGTGCTAATATTACATCTTTTGATAATCCTTTTGTTATATCTGCAGTTAAAATATTGAATAAAATCGGAGATAGTACTGATCCCTGTGGAAGTCCCATTTCTAATGATCTAGTGCTAGAATATGTATGCTCTATTCTTGTTTGAATCACTCTATTTTCCAAAAAAAACTTTGATGTAGTTATACATTGTTCCACTTATACCAATGGTTTTGAGTTTATACATGAGCCGTTTGTGCCATACTTGTTCATATGCTTTTTTTTATATCAAGAAAGTTGCGAGGATGTTTTTCCGTCTCGCAAATTGTTGTTTAACTTGAGTCGTTGGTTTAACTAAGTGTTCTACTGATGATCTTCCCTTTTTGAAAACCAGCTTGGTTAATTGGGATTACTTGGTGTTTGCTACAAAAATATGTTAACTGTTTAGAACATTTTTTTCTATCAGTTTGCACATATGAGACGTTAGGCGATTGGTCGGTAGCTGTTTATATCAGATCGAGGTTTTCCCTGTTGTGAATGGGAATAATTATAGAATGTTTCCATACAGAAGGCAGATTTCCCTCATTCCAACATTTTTTAATAAATAGGGATATGAAATGTTTTACATTCGGAGGGATATGATGTAACATTTCATTTGAAATGCTATCTAAGCCTACTGATCTCTTTTTATTTCCTAGATTACTGAGACATTCTTCCTCTTCTTGTAATGTTATGGGAACATTCAGGTAATGGTCTATTACAGGGTCAGGGTCGTTGTAAATGGCTTTTCGTTCCTCTCGCTCTCTGTGTGTGTTTCTTTTCTGCTGTTAGACTGTCTGTGTTACTATTTTTTGAAAAATATGCTTCAGCTTTTCTCTAAGTTGGAGGGGAAATCAAAGTTAGGGAGCTTGATCGGACATGTTGGTAGAGATACTCCGTTTTTCATTATTCTTCGATATGCCCACACCTTTTGATAATCTTTGAAACTATTTACTTCATTTCTACAAAAGTTTGACCAGTATTGTCGTTTAGCTTGTACCGTCACTTTGTTAAAATGATTTTTGGCCTTTTTTTTCTCAAGCAGTTTTGAGTTACGTTCTTCTCCTTTACTTCGTAAATACGCTCTTAGTTTTACGTTTTCTCCTTTTTAGCTTGTTCGCAATTTTCGTTCCACCAGACATCCCTGTGTGTTTATTTAAGTTTGGCTTGATTAGTTTTATTCTGGGTATTGACTGATTTGCAGCAGATAGCATGGCTTTTTGAAACTTACAATACAATTCATCGACAGTTAGGTAGTTGAATTCATTCATGTCGACGTTAAACGATTTAAGTAAGCTTGTGTGTGAAGCTGTCCCAGTTAGCTAATATATAGTTGTATTTTGCTACTTTTTCTTGCAACATGTCTTTTGGTTCAGGCCTTATAGATTTAAAGGTGGTAATAATGGGGATATGATCACTGTTCAGAGTGTCATTTAAGGTCTGCCAGTCACATACAGGTGCTAGATCTGGAAATATCAAGGTTAAATCTATTGCACTGGGCTTGTGGTTGGGATTATCGGGAACACGTGTTACTCTCCCGTCATTTAAAAGATATAATGACGAGTCAACAATTCTCAACGAAACGACTGCTAGTAATTAATTAACAACCTTTATCCCAGAATGGCTAATGAGCATTAAAATCACCAGTTATTATGAACTTGCTATTCTGATCTGATTTTAGGTGTAACGATCGAAAGCCATTCGGTATTTATCTCATTAGCCCCCTCGAGGTAAGTATATCGACACTACAGTGAATGTGGTGTCAGTGTTATTCGGACCCTGACTGCACAGATATAGGCATCTAGTAAGTCTGGTGGAACAGGACTAGTACATGGGTAATACTTCTCTCCTTCTTTTATGTAAAATGCAACGTTAGTTTTATCTTCTGTGGCTCCTTGCTGAGTAATAGGTGGAAAATTGTAGCCACTGAGTTTAGGTAACCTATTCCTCCTCACATTGAGAGACTGCAAAGCCAATACATTATATTTTTCTTCGGCAAGGTGTTGGGTTAGCTGATCAAGACTAGTTGAGATGGATCGACAGTTCCACTGGAAAACCTTAAAAGAAACGCTACTTAACATGGAAATTTAACTTTCTCTAAACCAACTAAAATAAAAATCTCAAGATCTAGATCTAAATCTAATTGCTACGTTAATAGTGTCAAAATGGACAATAAATCATATGTACAGTAGTACACTACGTATACTTTGTTTGTTACACAAGTGGTGGTTTTACAGTCAGGATGAAGTGGATGCTGAAGATTTGTAAGTTCATAATTGAAATTTCCTAAAAAAAAACTGCACTAGAGGTCTCTAAGTTGTTGATTTAGAACCACTCTGGGCAAAGGACATCAAACATGTTCCATCAGGGACCTCTGGTTCCAGGGAAGGGCTGGCGACCTCTGAAGTCTTGATAGTTTCTGGGATGCTTCTGCTTCCGCAGTCTGGCAGTCTTCCTTGGTTTCTCCCAGAACAGGTCCAACGTTTGCTGCAAGGACACTTGACCCCCTAGGTGTTGGGTGGATGCCGTCTCTGTGTGTCTGGTTGCTAGGATGCAGGTTGGAGTGTGAGACGAATGATACGTTTTTGATATTGAACAGCTCTGTTGTTGTCAAGGCATTAAATAGCTCTCGTTTCGTGTTGAGTTCGAAATCTTTGACCGGTGCGAGTTTGCTGACAATTACCTTAACTTCAGGGTGAGTAGTGGCGAAGTCCCCGACACATTCTGTGAACATTTTGCTGACAAGTTTGGGATCCTTCCTCTGAATGTCATTTAGTCCGCAATGGATGACCACTGCCTCAGCTGGCTTTTCGTCAGAGGATGGAAGTTTCTGAAGCATCAGAGGAAGGTCCTCAGTCCTATAAGCTTTTCAAACCGTTGTTTCAAAGCCATACGAGCGGCCCAGTCTTCTCCCATTCACTCCTTTCATTACTGAGTCGTGGAGCATGGCAACTACAGGTGAATCTTGTTTTTCTTCTTTCTCTGTTTTGATCTAGGCCTCACAGAATTGTGTTTTCTTTTTTCCTGATCGTTTACGTCATGTGAATCGTTGACGTCATTGTTCTGAAGTTCTTTTCCATCCTCTTTTGCTTTAGATTTTTCTTTCTCTTTTGTTCTGTCTTCTGTTTTCTTTTGTCGTCCGTTGTGTGTTATCTTACATCAGATTCACACAAAAGAAATATAAACACTAGAGAGATGAATCGAGTTAGACCGTTCTTATTGTATCCACGTTACCAAGCCGACGATTGCCCACAAGGCCACGGTAATTCCGGAAGTAGGTTAATACACTTCTATTTTATGATTGGACAATAATGTAATCCATTATTCTACATCCCCCTTTTTCCAGAATATTGAACTATCTGAACGTCCGTTTCTTAAATTCAAATAAACTTTTGAATCAAACTCATGCAATCCAACATGCATCAAATTAACGTTTGACAGTTGTACAAAACAACAGTTCACTTTGTTGTTCAGTTTCAACTTTCACTTTCAGTTTCTGCACGTCGACAACAAATAAACTTTTTTTTTTTCTCACAATTCAAGGTCAAGTATTTTTCGAGGTCTCACAAGTCTGCCCGATTTTGTGCGTGTGCCAGACTGAGATTGTCTTCAGTTGATGTCTGGGTTGTCAGCGGATCATCTGGCATAACATCGAAGTGCACCTCTGGTTCAGGTTCTTGCTGTTCTGTAGGTCCTGGAAGTCCTGGGAGTGGGAGTGTTGACGTTGATTTCGGGACAACACTTGATCCTGAGCGTGACTGGCTGCTTCGTCGTCGACGTAGGTGGCACCGATTTCTCTTCTATTTCCCATACGCGTTTGAACTGTATAGGATGCTGGTGAATGAAAGTCCAGGACGACTGCTTTCATCATCTGTCGGAGTTTTCACCCCACACCTTCTCTCCTTTCTTCAGCGGTGGTAGCGATTTTGCTTTGTGGCGGCGATCAAAGTTCTTCTTCTGTTGCTGCCTAATTCGAGCATCCACTTTTTTGAACTGCTGTTGATTTTTTGCTGACTGGAACTTGGTTTGATGGCATTGATGGAATTCTGGTTCTTAGTCTTCTCCCCATCAGAAGCTCTGCCGGGTTCTGTCCATGTTGAAGAGGTGCAGCTCTGTAATTTAGAAGAGCAATGTAAGGGTCGTCAGCCTTCTTCAACAAGTTTTTCACCGTTTGCACAGCTCTCTCTGCCTCTCCATTTCCTTGAGGGTGAAGAGGACTACTTGTCAAATGTGTAAAGCCATATGTTTCTGCAAAATTTGTTGAAATCTCTTGAGTTAAACTGAGATCCATTGTCTGATACAACGATTTCAGGAATGCCCTGTCTTCCAAAAATGGCTTTACAATGACCTATAACAGATGTAGATGTTGTTTGTGACAGGTGGGCTATTTCAATCCATCTGGAGAAATAATCTACTATGAGTAGATATTTGTGACCTTTGAATTCAAAAAGATCCATTCCCACCCGTTGCCAGGGATAGTCAGGAGTTGGGTTGGTTTCAGAGGTTCAGGATGATGACTGCGTTCCTTTTCACAGATGCTGCAATCAGTGATTTTCTGTTCTGTTTGTTTTGAAAGGCCTGGCCACCAGATACTCTGTCTTGCCAGTGCCCTGCATTTCACTATTCCTTGATGGCCCTCATGAATGCGCTGCAACATCTCTTCCTGTAGTTCAATGGAACGACAATTCGACTTTGAAACAGCAACAATCCCTCTTGGATTGAAAGATCATGACGGACGTACCAGTACTGTTTCAACTGAGCATCTCGTCTTGCTGATTCAGGCCACAGATCAGTCTTGCAGAAATTCATGACTTGACTGCAGACTTTGTCTTTGACCTGGTTGATGCGGATTTTCTCTCGGAGTTGATCAGTGACAGGAAGATACTCGACAAAACCTGTTGGTCTCGACCTCCATCTGGTGATCCTGTTGAGCAGGAACACTCCCAGGAGCCCGAGACAGTGTATCAGCTGTTACGATGTTCTTTCCTGCTGTGTACTCTATGTCATAGGAAAAACTCAACAACCTCAACCTGAAAACGTTGAATTCTTGGTGTCAGCTCATCCAAGTGCTTTTTCTTGAGTAAGGCCAGCAGTGGCTCGTGATCTGTCTCTATTATGAACTTCTTCAGTCCAATCAAGAAATCAGCAAACTTCTCACAGCCCCATGTAGCTGCCAAGGCTTCTTTTTCAACTTGAGCATATCTTTGCTCAGTAGAAGTCAGTGATCTTGACACATACATTACAGGTTGCCAGTTCTGTCCTTCCTTCTGAAGCAGAACTCCTCCCAGTCCATAGGACGATGCATCAACAGACACTTTTGTTTCCTTTTCTAGATTATAGTGTGCCAAAACTGGAGCAGTACTCAACTGAGTCTTGAGTTTCTGAAATGCTGCTTCTTGCTGATGACTCCAGGTCCATTCTTTTCATGCTTGAGCAGGTCTCGGAGAGGTTTTGAAATGTTTGCAAGATTTGGGGTAAACTTCCCAACATGGTTTACCATGCCTAGAAATCTTCGCAATTCCGGAACATTTTGAGGTCTTGGAAGATTGGTAATCGCTTCCACCTTGCTTGGATCCACTCTGATGCCATCAGGTGAGATTATGTGACCCAGAAATTTCACTGTGTCAGTAGAGAAAACACATTTCTCA
>JADBJO010011861.1:103577-108577 GCA_016801955.1 Conus betulinus
TGTTTTGGTACGTGAAGCAGGAACACAGAAACATGGCATCGGAAGAACGTATCAAATTAGCCCACTGCGGAAAGGAAGATGTGCCAGCAACCCACAACACGGAGAGACTCACGCACGTGCTTTACGGCGGCTGCGCTTTCTTCTCGGCCTGATCCAGTTCTACCTGGGATGACTGCCCTCCACTGACCGGATTATGCACACATATCAGAGACATTGTGTCTTTCACGACTTTATCATATAATGTGAAAAACAGAAAGCACTGCTGCTGTGGTGTCCATGTCAATGAGACTGTCGCGTTTTGTCAATGTTTTTTGTCGCGTCGATTTGCTTGCTAAATGAGCTGTACAGCTTACTAGTAATAGGCTATATTTCGTTCGTTAGTTCGTTCGTTCTCTTGGTGTTGTTCCCCTTTTCTGGTTCTCCGTTCAGTTTATATTGGGATGAAAACACAGAGTCTCCTCTAGGCCATGCCTTTGTTCCCGTTGCTTCTATATCACCTTGTTCACAACCACAGTGACTTCCCCTCTGGCTGCATCCTCCCATACATCAGCGTTTACACGCATTCCTACACAATAGATAAGCAAAACACCCACTTCTCACTAAATGGATGTAGAAAATTCCTGACGACTTCGGGGGCCACATTCATTCAGTAATTATCCTACAGAAAGCTACGACAACGACGTCCACACGCGTTTAAACCAGCCTGACAAAGCATCAATACAGTGCCCTACGGTAATACCGACTGAACAAGCACGACTCCGGTTCTGCAAGGTAGTGGACTCGGGTTGGTTACTCAGCAACTTCAGCTGACTGAGCCTTTAGCGCTCACTTGATACTCCGAGGTCCTAGTCGATAAAGTTGTCTCCCTTTCACGATCAGGAATGTTGGAACTCGGGAGGTACGGGTCCTCACCGCCTCGGATGCCAACTATCACCTGACGATTAGTTATCTGAGCACGTTGGCCTCCCTCACACAATT
This sequence comes from Conus betulinus, assembly GCA_016801955.1. Taxonomy (NCBI): domain Eukaryota; kingdom Metazoa; phylum Mollusca; class Gastropoda; order Neogastropoda; family Conidae; genus Conus; species Conus betulinus. The sequence continues at coordinate 104,556 of JADBJO010011861.1, forward strand.
CTAACATCTGTGCTAGGTGAGAAGACACTACTGCTTATCGGTCCATTGCCCATTTCTCCACCACGTTCGAAATTCTTTTCCTCTAAAATGCTTAGGCCCTTTGTGAGAGATTTCGCTCCCTTCACAACGTGGATTAATAATGAGTGAATTCCTTTCCTGTCAAACAATGCCAGATTAACATTCTGTGATTTATTTGTTCTAGTAAAGAATACGACTAAAGCCAAAAGTTTGCCTGGCATGATAATAGTCCATTCCAGGAGTCGGTGAGTAACACTCGTGGCGTGCGGTCACGGATTTGTTCGCTCTTCGCCGTGCCGATTCGAGCTAAGCCTATGCGAATTTTCAACTTAGTGCTTTTCTTGTTCGCTTTTTTCAGTCTCAGTGGTTTTCCTTCCTTTTTTCCGCTCTCTCTTCGTGACCGTTTAACACGGTTAAGAGCGAAATGTCTTCCGTCCAGCCCGTTTTTCTAAAAAATCGGGACATCCCGGACTCGGCGGAAAACCGCGTAACAGAACTGGAGCTGTGTCTGGCTGCGGAGCGTACGGCAGGCAGTGGCAGCAGCATCGTTGGTGCCCAGGACATCAGAGGCCTTTGGAGGATCTACCCAGCTACAAGACAGGCAAGGAACGATCTTCTGGTCAAAGGTATGACTGTCCGGAATACTCTGATCCAATTAGCCAACACCAATCCGTTTATTCTGAGAGAGGATTCCGGGGAAGAAAAACCTGCTACGAAGGTGTGGGTTGCAGACATCCCTATGTCGGTAGCCAACAGTGAAATAGAACACTCCTTAACTAAAATTGGATGTGAACTCCGATCTGATATAAAAATGGAACGGTACAGGGATGCAGACAATAAACTTACTCGTTTCGAAACGGGGAGAAGATTCGTCTTCATAACCCTCCCCGCTAACCCTCTCGAAAAAAACATTAAAAGTAGATCCATTCACTGCCAAAATTTTCCACAAAGAACACAAAAATGTTATGAAATCCGTTGTTTGCTCAAACTGTCTACAGCCTAACCACCATGTGTCTGTGTGTGTGAATGAGGTTGTGTGTCGTGAGTGCAAGGAACCAGGGCATAAGAGAGGAGATGTCCGCTGTAAAGGCCGGCCAAACAGTCAGGTCATGGACAAGGAGAGTTTACCTCCCTCTGGTTCTCCTCAGACTCCTCAACCAGGCCACCCTGGAAGCAAGATTTCCGACCCATCCTCCACCTCTCCTGCCTCCAAATCCATTGGTAAGGGAGACACATGCGGCGGGAAAGGTAAGCCCGCTACCAGTGACAAAAAAAAAAATCAAAGAGAAAAGTCTGATCGAGGGCGGGCGGTTTCTAAACGCCAAACAACCCTGCATTCCAGTATGGGCCCCCACTCAGACAATCCCAGGAATCGCTCAGAAACTCCAAAGCGCCAGCGATGTCGCGAGCAGGACAGCCCTTCAGTACCAAGAGAAAAAACAGGCTAAATGCGATGCAGGCACTGAAGAGGAAAGATCAGATGTTTCCGATTACGAAAAATAACCTGTTTGAATGTCAGTGTCATTCTTGATTATGTGTCGGCATTTAGGCTTACTGTGTATTTTGGTCTTTTGTCTGTCTGTCCATTTGTCTGCATGCCTGTTTTTGCTTCCTTTCTGTCGACCCCCCACCCCCACCCACGCCCCAACAATCCTCCATTCCCCCCACCCTTCTCCTCTCATCCATGTCGAGTATTACTTTCTCTCTCTCTCTCTCTCTCTCTCTCTCTCTCTCTCTCTCTCTCTCTCCTCGCTCTCTCGCCCGCTTTTCTTATTCTACAAATGTCTCGTTTTCCTCCTCTACGTCTGTTCTTCTGCGCTCCCTCCCCACCCCCCCCCCCCCCCCCCCCCCCCCCCCCTCACTTTTTTTTTCTTTGTTTGTTTATTTGTTTGTTTTTTCAGATAGAAATGCCTTTGTTGACTTATGTGGGAGCTCAGTACTTCGTCTTAGTCAGACATTTATCTTTCTTAGTAGATAATGGAAAAGTTTAGAATTTGTTCTTTGAACTGCCGGGGACTAAAAAATAAAATGAAGCGTAATAGTTTTTGTTCAAATACTTTAAAAATCAAAAGTTTGATGTTATATGTTTGCAAGAAACTCATTTTGTAGAAAAGGAAAAATTGCAATGGAAAACGAATGGGGTGGAAGGATTTTTGCAAAAGAGGGTACGTCCCGAAGAAAGGGCGAAGTTATACTGGTTTCCAAATATGTTAATGATGACATTGAACTTGTTTTAACAGAGGATCGCACTGTTGCAGTTAATATTAAATTTGTGCAAATCCCGATCACCATTGTAAATGTGTATGCGCCTAACGATTCTATGGACAAAAGGCGTTTCTTCCCACAACCTGTATGTGAAACTGCAAGATTTGGAAGCTGAAAATATCATTTTATGTGGTGATTTCAACTGTGTCTTAAACAACAAGCATGATGTATATCCGGAAATCCTTTTAATGAGGCCGAAGTTGAAGCTTTTAAGACCTGTGTACGTGAGCTCTCTTTGACAGATGTATGGAGGATCTTCCATGAGAATGATCAAGAATATACCTGGAACCACTTTCATCCTTTCATCGCTCGTCGTTTAGATTACTGCTTTGCTTCAGAAGATATTATTTCCTTTATTGCGTCTTGCGAACATTATACAGTCTCTAATTCGGATCATAAAGCTGTAGTCACAGAATTAGAAAACAGCAAGTTCATAAGAGGTCCAGGGTATTGGAGATTTAATAATAGCTACCTCAGACATGAAAGTTTTGTAAAAAATGTGAATGCAATAATAGATCATTGTGTAAATAATAAGGAACTTATAAATTCTGTTGATAAATGGGAACTTACGAAATCCGAAATACGTAATTATTGTGTTGATTTTGGCAAACGATTAGCTTGTTGTCGAAGAAACGAACAGTTAGAACTGCGAAAACAACTTCATGACATCGAATTTGGCATAACAAAAGACCCTGGAAATGCACGCTTACAGAATGATTTATTAAGTACTAAACATAAATTAGAACTACTAGATATGCAAAAAACGAGAGGAGCCCAAATTAGATCAAGAGTGAAATGGATTGAAGAAGGAGGAAAAAAAAACACCCAATATTTTTGTAACCTTGAAAAAGTAAGGAAAAGAAAAAATGTAATTACTCGTCTTGTGTCAGAGTCTGGGTTTACTACCACTGACCAGACCAAAATAATGGAAGAAGAGGTTACCTTCTATAGAAATCTTTACAATCAAAAGACTGACGTTGCAAATGTGACTGAAGCTACGCGCGACTTTATTGCTGTAGGAGATATTCCTCGCCTTAGTGACACTGACTGCAACTCATGTGAAGGTCTTGTCACTGTCAATGAAAACATCGTGCGCTTTACAAAGCATGAAAAACGGATCAGCGCCAGGTATGGACGGAATTACTGTTGAATTCATGAAATTTTTCTGGCCTAAATTAAAAGATATTGTAACAGCCTCTTTCAATGAATCCTTTCAGAAAGATGAGCTGCCTTATACTCAATACCAAGGTGTGATAAGACTAATTCATCATAAAGGCAAGATCTGGATAAAGAACATCTAACAAACTAGAGACCTATTACCTTAACAAACACCGACTATAAAATTCTAGCTAAAGTTATGGCACAGAGACTAAGTGGTGTTATACAGCATCTGGTAAGCGAAGACCAGGTTGGTTACATTAAAGGTCGAAATATATCTACAGTCATTCGTAAAATTGACGATGCAATTAATTACGTTAACAAAACAGGCAAATCAGGTTTTATATTAGCACTTGATTATTCAAAAGCATTCGATTCCATAACAAAAACGTACTTATTGAAAGCATTCTATGTTTTTGGATTTGGTCCCGATTTTAAGAAGTGGATTCGAATTATGTTAAAAAATTTCAAAATGGAGCGACTGATGGCGGAGAACGAAGCAAAGTTTAGAAAGGGGTGGGGTTAGTTTCCGCCGAGGACATTGACGAACAAAGTACACAAGACACGATGCATTTCGACCT
>JADBJO010011861.1:113577-130353 GCA_016801955.1 Conus betulinus
AGGCTAAATCGTACATCAGCGGCATACATCATATGCAGTAGGCCTACTGACACCCATTTCATGATGCTTTCCATCCATTATTTTACACACAGCAGACAACTTTAATACATGAGATGCTATCGAGTCAAATGTAAACAAACACTTGATAATCCCGATGAGTGCCTCACGCAGCCATGTCCAACACAAATCGATTGAAAAGGGAAACCAGTATCCCTCATTTACATTTAGAATACACTCAAAAATCTGTTCCACCGTGTTGTCATGGATAAAAACATACACGTACATGAAATAACCTCTGACTGGATAGTTCACCAGCATGGTGGCGGCAGCATTCGATGCAGTCCACAGTGCTAGAAGCTTAAGTCTGTTTGGAGGCTTCCGCACACTCACAGACGACTTGAATTATTTCAAAACGTAAACGACAATAAAGACCCAAAAGGAACAATAAATCCTTCTCGACATGTTAAAGTAATTTAAAGCAAGTGATCATGAAATACCTGAATCTCACATCTAGCAAAGATAGATAACTCTTACATATATATATATATATATATATATATATATATATATATATATATAATATATATATATGTGTGTGTGTGTGTGTGTGTGTGTGTATGTGTGTGTGTGTGTGTGTGTGTGTGTGTGTGTAGATATATATTATATATATATATATATATCTGTTAAAACTTTGATTAAAATGTAAAAGCTAAAACCTACAGCGCTGTTTCTTGCTGGTGCAGTCGTCATATATATATATGGGGTGTGAGCTTGGAAACCACGAAAAAAGCATTCAAAGACAGTCGGAAATGTGAAGTGGGTCTGACTATAGAGTGGTTGTTCTCACATTCAAGTATGGTGGGGATTGTGTTCGTAAATTGATGCAACACGGAAGCGATCGATTAACAATCACCAAGTTGCTGAGTGATCCTAAATGATGGAAACCGTTTTCATATTTAGAGGATGCGGGTAAGAAAACCTATATTTAAAGTTATGAGAGCACAATAGCACAATCTAGGACATGTTAAAGCATAGTATAGGTATGTCAGCATCGATTTATAGCATAAATCTTATTCTGAAATCGAAGAATTCAAATCAAATGATAATTAAAGGATTACGAATTCGAACTGACTACAACGGTTGGCTATGTTTTGATATGCAGGTGGCAGGGATAGTTGATGCAATGTGAAAAGATATGCGAACACGACTACGTTATGTGAAATAGTTCCTGAAATGCTTGAAATATTTAGCATTATTGTGTTGAAATCATGCTCGGAAATGAATAGAAAATGAAAAATGAATGAAATGATTAGAAGAAGATTAAATTCCAGGTCAATCTAATGATTATGACCGACAGCGTTTTGACCTGTAGAGGGCAGGTTCAGGAGAATGTATGTAATAAACCATGCGAACACGATCGCACGGTCAAAGATATATCATAGCATAGTATAAATGTTACAGCATTTATGTATGGCAGAAATTCTCTTCGGAAATTAACAGGAATTGAAAGAGAGTGATCTCTAAAATAGTATGAATTCAAAACTGATCATAGTCGTCCGGCTACGTTTCGAAACGCAGAGGGTAAGGGTAGTTGAAGCTATGTGAAGACTTATGCGAACACGGTCCTATTACTTGAAAATGGTCATTGAACTGTTGTATATGTTATCGGATTATTATGCCATAGAAATCCTGTTTCGGAAAAAAAAGATGGCAATGAATAAGAATTATTTAAAATTATCAAGTTCCAGAGCAATTCAGAACGGCTGACTCTGTTTCGATACACATAGGGTTGGGTTTTGATACACATAGGGCTGGGTAGGAGAAGTTAGGTCAAACGCTATGCTGATACGATCGCACACTCAACAAATAATACAAGCATACTTTAGATGTAGCAGTATCAATATACAGCAGAAATAATGTTCGGAAATCAATAGAGATTGAATAAGAGCGATTCTAAAATGGTTACGAATTCGGAACTGGTTGCCTGCATCCGACTACGTTTTGATTTGTAGAGGATAGCGGTAGGGACGTAATGTGAAAAGTTATGCAAACAGCACTACACTATGCGAAAGAGTTTCCTGAAATGCTGGAAATTTTGTACTATTGTTGTGTCATTGAATTCCTGCTCGGAAATGAAAAGAAAATTAATGAGAGTGATTAAAAAAAAAATGAATTTAACTCGACTCCAGCTCAGCCTAGAAAATGCTGACTATGTATTGATACGTGGAGGTAAGGTTGGGAGAAACTCTGTCACCAGTTCTGTGAACACGATCGCACTACATAACGTAGCTCCTGGAATGCTGCAGAGGTGGCAGCAATATCATGCGGTTGAAATCCTGTCAAGAGGAAATGAATGAGAGTGACCAAACTTGATTAATTGCTGACTAGCATTGGTTGGCTCACCATGTTTGGTGCGTAAAAGGTTCAGTAAGGACAAGGTAGGCTATATGAAATCATGCCAACCACGATCGTAATATTATGGAGAGGTCTTGAAACGCTGTAGCAAAACCTTTTTTTTTTTTCCTTTCAGAATTAGACAGGAAATAAATGCTAATGATCAGAAATGTGTGTGGTACGAATGGTGTGCGGTGCGTGTTTTTTGCTGTTTGAACTCCCGTTCTCAAAGTTTGGATGCGTGTAATAATTAGTCCCTACACACACCCACACCATACGCCACATGGATAGCCAGGCAACACACGCGTTAAATTTTTTTCTTTTATATTATGCTGCCTGAACCATCAAAATATACATTCATGTGAACTGGTACAAATCAACATATGTCACTACATAGCATATAGATCAGCTATCAATATATAGGAACTTCGATTATCAGATATCAGCGTTCATATTACATATCTTGATATCACTCACAGATCTCGCCGGCGCCGTCCACAGTGTCTCACACATACCGTCAATGCACTCGGTTCCACGCATTCTTGAAGCCACAGTCCACAGCACTAAAATATGACGAAGAAGATGAACCAAGGTCCCCCACACGGTAAGCACAGCCGTTCACAAACACAAGCGATGAAGAAAAAGAAACAGAGTCTCCAGTTCCCACAACAAGCACAATAAATTCACGTCGAAGCTATCAGAAGAACCGCACGATTCCACAGGACACAGTAATCCATAGCAGAAGAGCCGCCAGATTCACAAAGCACAGCAATCCTAGAAGAAGAACCGCAGATTCATAAAGCACAGTAATCCATTGAAGAAGAATCGCAAAAGATTCACAGGGCACAACAATCAATATTGAAATCCCCGTAGAACACGAATTCCAGCAAAGTTCCATAGAACACAATAACCTTCGATTCGACGTGTAGTTGATCTAAAAACAAAATTAATTAACTTCTCCGTGTATTGATATTACAATGTTCACATCAATAAACTCAGCCCACCGACACATATGAGGTGGTTACAATTAGCACACATAATTTTCTTTGCAGGGAGTTTTAAGTCTTTTCTGGGCGACACAGCCTTCACAACAATTTTTTAATTACAAATAATTTCCTGGTACATATTTCACTGGTACCGTTCATCAAAGTATCGCACATACACATTGAACATCGACGCACTACTGTGACTTTGAAGTCAGCCTCTCCAATAGCATGCACTACGAGAGGGGAAAACGACGATTTTAACAAAATAAACTAAGCTGCACACCCAAGCCTCGGCCGTTAGTTCTTGCTCTCCCTCTCGTCAATATTATGATGTTTCGTCATGTAGATACCTATGTCATTTTAAGTTGACGTCATAATTTACGTGAGTCACAATACTCCCCCTCCTCAAACAAAAAAACAATGCACCACCGAATTGTTTTGAAGAAGTAACCAAACAGCAGAATACACAAAACCCAGAAAATCACACATCAACTTCGACGAAAACGAAGGCCGCTCACGGAAGCAGGTTCATGGAATCCTCCATGAACTCCCACACAACAGAAGAACACAAGTGGTTCGTCCCAACGAACTCTGAATCTCTTTGACTGCTAGCTTGTTGCTGACCTCACGGACAGCCTCTCCAGAAACCCACACAGGGTAGAGACGATACACATAACTACTGACCCACTCGGTCAGCCTCTCCATACCCCAACAGGGTAGAGAGACAACACATATCTACTGACCACTTGGTCAGCTCTCCATACCCCCACGGGGTAGGGACAATGTTAAACATTCCCGCTCAAAGATTATTTGAACGCCTTCTCACGAATTCAACAAACTTTCGACAAGGCCAAACACGGACGGAGTGGAAGAACATCATCATTCTCTCAGAGCAATACAGCACCCAAACCAACAGAACTATCAATCAGTCCTAAGAATAAAAAGGATTACCCAATGTAGGTAACAACACACAGGTGCAGGTAAGACAAGATTCCCTGAATCTTCCTCAAAGCTTCAACACACTCAGGAGTCCAAAAAATAGACCTGAAATCAACGCAGAAACGACACGTGCAATCTTTCTTCCTGACGAACACAACTGGAGATGCATACGGATATTCAATGGCTCAATGAAACCAAGATCCAACATTATACCCAATTTTCTCTCTCAGCCTTTTTCGCAGAAAGTCTTTTTTTTCATAACATTTCTTTCTAACAGGGACATCTGTTGTAAGAGGGATCTGTATAATAGTACATTACCTGAGAAAGAAACTGGTTTGGGGGTCAAAATATCCTGAAAATCATCAAATGTTACACGCAACTCCCTGGTACTTTTGTCAGACAAACAGTCCAGTCACAACTGTACAGACGAACATCTTCATCTAGCATAGAAGACCATCGAACAGGTTACAAGTGTAAATGGTAATCACATCACAGTGGACGACACCAACTGTACGAACCACTTTACGAACAGTACAAACAGACTCCGGAGAGGGATCCTCACAAAAGACCAACTCTGTAGAACACTCAAGAGGGAAAGCTGTTCCTGCTCACAAGCCAAAGGTGCTATCTCTGACCCAGGCACTGAAGTACCTTGTGAAGCAAAAGACTGTCGATACAACATCAGCGAAGTAGACAGAGCAGACACATCCAGAAGATGCTAACTGAAGCAAGACTTCAATGACTCATCCTTCTGCTTTCTGATCAACGGTCAGCAAACGGGAATGTTTCAGATCATCTGGGATCTGACACAAGGCTCTTTTGGTCCACAACATGCTTAGCTCTAGCCCTGGTTACGGCGGCTAAGAGAAACGGTTCACAGATAGATCAAATCACTAAACTTCACCACATCACAAAGAAACTCCAGGTACATTACCCACAATGAGATCTGCGACAGGCTTATCCGCCCCACAAGACACAAGTCAAATCGCCCACAAAATACGGACCAATGACTGAAAACTGTAGCCAGTGGAACTCATCAGCCCACACGACCACCAAAAGAACACCACTTCACTGTGGGGTTCCTAAATCTGACCTGTCAGAAACTAACTAACCGGCTTGCGAAACGCCCACAATGGGTAGCAACAGTAACACGCAGAACAGAACTCAAAGTGCCATTCACAGAACCAGACTCCAAATTTAATTTGCCTGTGAACTCACCAGCAGCTAGACAAGCAAAAGGAGTATCAAGAACAGAACAACAAAGCACTGGACTGTTTGCTGTCAGCGGAGTTTTTGACAACAGTGGAGTTACTAACCACAAAAGGACATTCATCTGGGTGGCTAAGGGTGCAAATTTCTACAAGGGTTGTATACCTGACTTCCATGGACACCTAGCAGCTACATGTCCTGTCATTTTACACAAAAAACACACAACACTTGCAAACTGATCAGAGCACTTCCTGAGGGACTCTTACTGCCAAAGGTATGACGGGCGCCACGACCACGATAATGGCTACCGCCAAAGTTATTTCCACGACCAGCTGAGTAACCAAAGCTCTGATGACCACAATAACAGCTACCATCAAAGTTACTTTCCACGATCAAGCTGAGGAACCAGAGTAGTGGCCACTGTTTTGAAAAGTACGAGTATCTGTTTCCTCTGTCAGACTGACCACAGTATGGAGTTCTATCAGACTGACCGGGATGGAATTTCTATCAAAACTGACCAGGAGTTTTGTACCCAACAGAAGCAAAAATGTTTACTTCGGCTTTCCTAAAAGCACCTTAGTGGGGATGAGCATGTCTGTATGACTCGCAGACTTGATCATTTCATCAAAAGTTTTCACATCCCTTTCGCACACCAGAAAAGTAGCCAAGTCCTTAGAGACACACTCCAAGAACTGCTCACGCAAGATAAGATCCACCAGACTTCAAAAAGACTTATCATTTTTTGACAAAGAGACCCAACGGTCAAACAAACGCCTAAGTTCAACTGCAAAGTCTCGAAGGGTTCATCTGAAGCTAGGTTTAGCTTCACGAAAACGCCTAAGAAACACCGATCTAGAGTACATTGAAATTTTTTTCAGCAAGCTCTCTTTTCAAAAGCTCATATGACACAACATTATTTTCAGCGAGACTGTGATAGAGAGTTAAAGCGGAACCCTCAAGTAAAGCAGAAAGGTATTGACCCACAAATCCTCTGACCAACCTAAGGAACGAGCATGGGGTTTCAAAACGAAACAAGTAACTGTCTACATCATCAGTTCTTTCTTTAAAAGGGGGGCAACTTAGGAAACATAGGGCGAGGGGCGTTAAAACTGTCAACCTAAAAAACCAGAACCCGGACTCTCACGGTCCTGTCCTGTCCTGAGACCCACCGCACTCTGCTGAGGAAGTTATTTGAACTGTATTCTTTTAGTTTTCTTCTATCTCTTGCATTCTTTTTAGTTTCCTCTTCCTGTTGCATTCTTTTAGTTTCCTCTTCCTGTTGCTTGCATCTTTTTGTTTCCATCTTTCCTCTTGCATTCTTTTTGTTTCCTCTTGTATTTGTATTTGCTCTCTTTTAGTTATCTCTTCTTCCTGCATTCTTTCATTTTGATTCTTTCCTCGGCTTAGCTTCATATCTTGAGCAATGCATAGTCCACATAGGCCAACAGATCTTCTCCCTCCAGGAACCACATACTTACCTCGTTGTAAAGATCTAGCGAAAACTTTGTCCTCGTCCACAGAGGATACACAGGGACTTTTCTTCCTTAGCCTTTCTGTGCCATATTGAAAAATATGAAATAATGTCCTGTAAACCCCGACACTACACTAGTGGATCAAATACAAGCATTGCTATCACAAGCACAAAAGGTTTGAAATCCTGGTCCACAAAATATGTATAATTCCAAAGAGGGAATTTGTTTTTTTCAAACAAACATTAACGACAACCACTCTTAAAAAGACTAAAGTATTATTAAACCCCACCAAACAAAAGATAGATATTACAACAAAGAAAAACAGGATTTCAAGGATCTGGGAGGAAAGAAAAACACAATCGGTAATCAATTGCCAAATTTTCAGCAACAAGTATAAATCAAGCAATGACATGAGAGTAAGAACGATATATAATCAATGATTTTTTTTTCACACACACTAAACGTTTGAAATGAAACAACTAATAATTCTTTTAAACTGGGTCAGGGCAGCCATTCACACACTCACGCATTCAAAGAGAAAAGACACCCTAAGAATGCTGAAGAAGCAAACACAATTCCCCAAGTAAAGATAGAAACAGAAATAATCAGAGGGGTAACTGGAAGATAATAAAATAAAGCCCACAAAGGAAGGGAGGAACTAGGAATTAGGCCCTCGTGATCTCCAATCCAGAAACTATACAGAAGGGAGTACCGTAGATCGTTACGCTGGAGACGGACGTAAAAAGAAAGTGTAGACACAATCATACAACAAAACAATACAACGCAACTCAATTGTTCCAAAGGAAAGTCTGTGAACGTTACCTATCCTTTTTAGCTGGGGCAATTATAAGGGGCAAAAAACAAATGCTACCACTAAGGTAATTTTGAATTTAATAGCAAAGAATTCAAACTTCGGGGTCACCAGATGTTACGAATGGTGTGCGGACTTGCGTGTTTTGCTGTTTGACTACTCCCGTTCTCAAAGTTTTTGGATGCGTGTAATAATTAGTCCCTACACACACCCACACCATACGCACATGGATAGCCCAGGCAACACACGCGTTAAATTTTTTTTCTTTATAATTCTGCTGCCTGAAACCATCAAAAGATATACATTCATGGAACTGGTACAAATCAACATAGTCACTACATAGCATATAGATCAAAAAGCGGTATCAATATAGGAACTATTCAATTATCAGATATCAGCGTCATATATACATATCTTGATATCACTCACAGATCTCGCCCGGCGCCCGTCCACAGTGTCTCACACATACAGTCAATGCACTCGGTTCCACAGCATCTTGAAGCCACAGTCCACAGCACTAAAATATGACGAAGAAGGATAACCAAGGTCCCCACACGGTAAACACAGCCGTTTCAAAACACAAGCGATCTGAAGAAAGAAACAGTCAGGGTCCCACACAACAAGCACAATAAATCACGTCGAGCTATCAGAAGAAACCGCAGATTCACAGGACACAGTAATCCATAGCAGAAGAGCCGCAGATTCACAAAGCACAGCAATCCATAGAAGAAGAACCGCAGATTCATAAAGAAAGCACAGTAATCCATGGAAGAAGAATCGCAGATTCACAAGGCACAACAATCAATATTGAATCCCCGTAGAACACAGCTTTTTTTCAGCAAAGTCCCATAGAACACAATAACCTTCGATTCGACGTGTAGTTGATCTAAAACCAAAATTGCACATAAAATTTCTTGTGCAGGAGTTTTAAGTCTTTCTCGGCGACACAGCCTTCACAACAATTTTTTATACAAATAAATTTCCTGGTACATATTTCACTGGTACCGTCATCAGAAGTATCGCACATACACATTGACCATCGACGCACTACTGACTTGAAAGTCAGCCTCTCCACATAGTATCACTACGGAGAAAAACGACGATTTAACAAAATAAAACTAAGCTGCACACCAAAGCCTCGGCCGTTTAGTTCTTGCATCAGGCCAAATTCACACACACCACACACACACTGACAACACACAGCGCGTGTTTGCAAATGTGTTTTTTTATACATGTGTTTTGTTAATTTACAGAGAAAGCAGGATCAGAACCTTCAGGGGGTATGTAAGTTTTTTTTTGTTTTTGTTTTTTTTTGCATGATACACGGCCCTTCTAAAGGAGAACAGCTACACAGATAATCGCGTTCCAGATCGTGGTAGGAAAGGTTTTGCAGTACCAGTCAAATAGTAAACCTTTTCGTGCCGTAATATTGGACAATTCCACCATTAAAAAATCCTTTTTTTTTTTTTAAAAATAAATATAACAAATTCAATCGGAGGTGACTCTCTCTGGAATATGGTACGTGCCAGTCGGTTCACGGGATGACTGACTCCCGGATATATAAGCCTATTATGAAAAGTAAAGCGTAGACTGACTGCCGCCTGCCATGTAGTCTCCCGACCGGAATGGAATTTCTAGGATCATCTTCATCATCCTCATTTCTCATCGTCATCTTCATCATCCTCATCCTCATCGATCATGAGCTCTTCAACAAAAGTCTCAAGTTCTGTGGCCGTTCAAACCATGCTCTCATGGTGACCTTATGGTTTCGAGGGTCTGCGGCCTTGGTTTGACTCCGACGGAGTCCCACCGTACAGGCAAATTCATGGGGGCTGTCGCTGGACAAATTTGATGGCGCCCTTGGAATGGAGGCAGAGCTCACTCACACCAGTTCTGCGACTAAGCATTATTTGTCATCGGGGCAAGGGGCTTAGCAAGGCGGTGTCCTGCGTGCGTCGGATCAGATCAGGCGCCACTGAACACCACTGAAGTGACTCGGCAGCAGCGCAGTGTCTCCTCCGGCGGGTTGTCCTCTTGACGACTGTAACTGATTGCTCCATGTGGATTGCCGGTGCATGAGCTTGGCGGGCTCTGACTGTGGACGGGGTTTGTGAATGAGCGGCGATGGATGCAATGCCACTGAGGTGGTAAAAGGAGATGGGACAGCAAAAAAATCAAGTCAAGTCAAGTCAAGTCAAGTAAACTTTATTATCTCAATTTGAGAAATTAATTTGTGGTCACACACATTCACAGCAAATAAACAATAATTTAGCGCCACCATTTACCCATTTTCTCACATATGACATACATTCATATAGAGGTTTGGATTTCAATAAACATCTTCTCGGTTCATGAAACCAATGGACAGGGGAATAAAACTTTGTTTAAATCTGACACTTCTGGCATTTAACCGATCGATATCTTCGTCCTGACTGAAGAAAGGTCATACTGATTTGCAAGAACGTGGGGTCTGGTCACACGTAATCTTCTTTCGCTTTACAAACAACACGGCACCTGTATAGCTCACTCAGACTTTTATTGTCTCTCACCAACGATTTTTCCTCCCACGTTCACCACTTTTTTCAAGCACATTTCTGTTCTTCACAGTCAACCCACCATACCAACACATAAATGAAAAAGTTAGAAACAGATTCCAAGAAGCATGAATAAAATGTCCGAAGAATGTCAGTATTCACATGAAATGATCGCAGCTTGCGAAGACAATATAATCTCTGGTTTGACATTTTTTGTGGACATACTCAACATGGGGATTTAAAATTCAGCTTATTATCTATAAAAAGTTCCTAAATATTTGTATGATTCAACACGTTCTACTTCAGCACCTTTGATAAAAAAGTGGTGGTACAGCTTTTGGATTCTTTCTAAAATCAATCAACATTTCTTTCGTTTTTGTTACATTCAGATCAAGATAGTTATGATCGCACCAGTCAACAAATCTTTGAACCTCCTTGAAGTAACAGAATCAGAGGTTGGAAAGATCCACAAGTGCTGAGTCATCTGAATTTTAATGTACAAGTTGAAATCACTTCCTCTGAACAATCATTTGTGTACAGAGTAAAAACGCACGGTGGACAAAACAGTACCCTGGGGGTGCGCCAGTTTGAAAATGACTCTGGAAGACGAAACAACACTTTGATATCGAAACAGACTGTGTCCTCTGTGTAAGAAAAATCATTATCCAAAGAATGAGCTTGTTACCCACCACATTTATGTTAATGAGTTTCTTTGCCATCAGATGTGGTTGTATGGTGGTTGAATGCTGATGAGAAATCAATAAAGAGAATGCGTACAAAGAGGCAGGTTTTTTCGAGTGTGAAAAAGCATGATGGAGAAGTGAGAGTGTGGCATCATCTGTTGATCTGTTCTGTTTGGTATGCGAACTGAAACGGGTCTTGGTACTTGTGTGTGTAGTATCTTTAAAACATAACCGAGGACAATTCTTTCAAGACATTTCATTGCAAACAGATGTGAGGGCAACTGGTCGGTAATCATTTTAAACAGCTTGGTTTGCGTTTTTTGGGAACAGGACATACAGTGGCATTTTTTCCATAAAACAGGAATTATACATTCTCTAAGTGACCAGGTAAAACAAACGACTGTAAACATAGGAGAGCTGAGAAGCACAACACACCTTCAACAATTTTCCACAGATATTATCAGGGCCCATTGCCTTTCTCACATTTTTAAAACGTTTGAAAAAAAAAAAAACTGAACATCATTTTCCTCAATCACAACAGAATCAAAACAAACAAGAAGCAAGCGAGCAAAGCAAACAAACAAGGGGCAAAAACATGCACAAAAAAGAAATTAAAAAAGACCCCACAACAACCAACCAAAAACGAATCATATTTCATAATCATTACTTAAGAAATGGAACAGGGGTGAGATATCATTTAAACACAGTAGCAGTACTGGTCGCAGGTGCGGCCTTCCCCTCTCGATACAGGCAGGGTCAGATCCATATTTGTTGATTCTGCTGATCTGGCTTTCTCTGACGCGCTGAGTTTTTGGACTTTGACGTCATATTCGCACGTGACCTCATAGTGACCCTGCCCCAGGCGACGTTTTAAAAAACGACACCTGGTACCCTGTGAGTCTCAGGTGGGGGGCGGGGCATTGCTTTTTTCAAATTTCAACCATCGCAATTCAGTGGCGCGGTCGTCCGAGTTTTTTAGGCGTACGTAACGCACGCTTTTGGTAACTTCCCTGCAGGGAGAGCTCTGCACACTGGGTCCGAAAAGACTTTGTGTAGCTGTTGATTGCCCTAATCGCTGCAGCCACGGCCTGTCTGACCAGGGTCTGAATGGTTGGACAGTCTGCCACGCCAAACAGGCACACCAGTGAGGAGTGATTCCAGCGTGAGTGCATGTGCGTTCTCTGGGAATTTCTTTAAAAAGGCTGATGGCTCTGTTTCGCACGTCCCCATCTTTTTGTATTGGAATAGTTGAGAATACTTTGGAGGGTTTCGTGGATGTCCAGTGGGGAGGTCAGTCTTTTTGTGTTAATGCGCATGTTTTTGATGATCTCAGGGTGATGTTCGTGGACCCACGGAGGAAACCGAAAAGCGAAGTAAGGCAGACGTCCTTCCAGAACTCCTTGGGAAGCTTGACGAAAATGGGTGAATCTTGGGCCATGATCAGCCATCAGAATCATCAAAGTAGAGTTCAGGTGTCCCTTTCGTTCCAGTTCTTTCAGAAACTCAACCAGATCATCATCTGCAGCTTGTATTCTGTTGGTGTGATTGTGACTCAACTCTAAGTAGTGTCCGAACAGGAACTTAGGAAAATCCTTATACATATCCATCAGGCTTCCAAACCAGTTCATGAATTTACGTGCCGTGGTGTAGACCCCCCAGCAGAGAGGGGGGTGGGTTAAGTGTGCCTTTTCTGCTGCGAGGTAGAATGGACGCATGTAATGATCAGTTGGCTGGTGTTCACAAAACCTCGCATATTGAAATGAAACGCTCCCGTGTCTCTCGTCCCATCTTGAGCAAAAGCCGTCGCGTAGCCATGTCTAGAGAACTCTTTCCATATCCAGGGTAGTTGTCGACTGGTTTCCCCCCACTTACGCCCGGCCTGGCCTCTGGTAGTTCCTCCTTCTTTTTGCCTGTCAACATTGGCAGCAGTGCACACGCAGTTCCATCTCCCATGATGTTGTAATTCTCCAGTTCTATGGCTCCCAGATTTTCGATGAAATGTTTGTGAGCTTTTGGCAAATTTCGATGCCAGGACATGCTTGACACGGGAGTCAAAACCCAAGCATGAGAACACCAAGGTTCAGCAAGGACGTATCAGGGTGTGGGTTCTCTTTCGGGAACAGTCGAGGCTTAAACGACGAGTTTCTGTTTGTCCAGACGATCCGTGGATTTGACTAAAGAACGGTAAGTCAGCCAGGCGTTTCATGATAGTATCGTTCCGAACCACCCGCAGCATGGACGTGTCTGTATGTTCTGCCACCGGCTGAGGTACAGAGCACGTGAAAAAAGTCCGACTGCAGAGGCACGCCATCCAGCATTGGCTTCACCTGTGCACCGTAGCGAACGGCGTAGTCACCTTGGCGTTCAACGGGTGTGAAAATATTCGCAGGTAATTTTCCCGTACTGGCGTTCTGCGTCCTGCGATACGTGGAACGTGCCATTGATGACGTAACACACCCAGTCCATCATGGCGGAACTGCAGTTCACCTGAGGCTCCTTAGCATAGTGCTGCATGATGACGGGGTCAAAGGGATCGAGAGGTGGATGGACACATTTCACTTCCTTTGCCACGTCTTCTTCCTTGTCCGTTATCGCAGTCCTTTTCATCAAATTTCCCAGTTGTGAAAACGCAAGTGAGGATGGGTAAGTCCTAGCGTGTTTAATACGTAACAACAAATAAAAGACGATATACGCCGCTGTCACTACTGCTAGTATCTGGACGAGTCGTTTAGAGAAGCCTCTTGATGGTACGAGTCTAAGCCTCATCTTTCCTTCTTTTCCTGTTTGTTGTTGTTGTTGTTGTTGTTTGTTGTTGTTGTTACCTCAAACCTGTATCTTCAAGCTATTTTCCAACCAGTCCACGTAATTCTTTTCTGTCAAGGGGATACAACTTTAAATCATGAAGATATTTTCGACAGAAACCTGCCGTTGATAAATATGGACGTTCAACGCCTGACAGGAAGGCCAGTAAAAACATACAAGGTCCGAGCAATTTATTGGCAAAAGAAACTTCATGTGCTCGTGCACACTTCTCCAGCCTAGTGCACCGACACAGTGATGCCAGTGTGTGCGCACGTCTCCCTCTCTTCTTGTTGTACACCTACATGTGTAAAAAAGAAAATCACACAAACACAATATGATTTTTTGGGGATTTGAAAGGAAAAAATGTGTTTCTTGGGCAGTCAGTTGGTACCCCTTCCGCTCAGAATTTTACCAG
Source organism: Conus betulinus (assembly GCA_016801955.1). Taxonomy (NCBI): domain Eukaryota; kingdom Metazoa; phylum Mollusca; class Gastropoda; order Neogastropoda; family Conidae; genus Conus; species Conus betulinus. The sequence continues at coordinate 127,823 of JADBJO010011861.1, forward strand.
TGTTTATAATTCCTCAGTCATTGTTCTTCTTCTTTTTGATCTGAATAAAAGACGACCACCAACAGAAATAGGTGGTGCACACACCACAGATGAAGAAGTGCAGGAGCCGAGTCACTGTTGGGAAAGGGGTCGATGGGATGTGGTAGGAGGAAGCCGGTCTCGCCACTACTGTCTAGGTCCTTACCATGGATCCTTTGCTGTCCTCGCTTCCTGGCAGTTCTGCAGTCACAGACATGGAGCAATGTTATGAGTACCGGAAACGAAACGAAAATACCTGATACCTTCCCCTTTCGTATAATGATGACGAAATACCTGATACCTTTCCCTTTCTCTATAGTGATGTAACTATGGCTGGGAAAAGAAGATAGGGTTACGTGAAATAATGAGATTCCGTGGCAGAGTGACAGGATTACCTGGGATGCCGTGAATCCACAATCGTGATATAAATATGCCTTCAATCATCATCATCATCATCATCATCTTTATCAGCCCATTTTCATCATCATCATCATTATCCATTTTCATCGTCGTCGTTAAAGTCATCATCGTCATCATCATTTATCATCCTTATCGTCTTAGTCGTCGTCGTCGTCGTCCTCGTCCTCCTCCTTCTCGTCATCGTCATCAACATCAATTCATCTTCATTATTATTATTATTATCATGATCAGTATTACTATTGTTATGAGAACCTGCATCATCGTCCTGTCTTTTCTTTCTTTTGATTTTTTTTCCTGTTCCCTCTCTTGCTAAGGTATCTATTGGTTTATTTCTGTTTCTTTCCTTTCCTTTCCAGATTTCCCCCCCCCATATTTTCTAAGTCACCTGATTGTTACCGCATTGTCCTCCTGCATAAACACACGCATACACTTGAGTGGATTATTATTGTTTTCATACCAGATCTGTTTGTGTGTTCCTTATTGTATACAGTGTACTTTTGAGCAACGATAAAAAGGTTGTGTGTGTTAATGATCATGCACTTCTCTTGACGGTTACTGGATTACTGATACAGTGGTTAGCATTGCGTGTGTCGGCTAGGATTTGAGACGACTCCAATTATGGGCATTACATTCACAGGATTAGTGCAAACCGGGGTAGCCCATGCCAAAGGTCGTTGAACGTGCCAGGGGCTGCAGTGGGAAACTGAATTCATGCCTTCAGATTTCATTAACTTATTAGCTTCATTGATGATAATGATGCTCGAATGTCCTCATCTCTGTTGAATATTCTCATCTCTGTCGCTAGAGTCAGTCTGCGTCTGTCCAGCTTGTTGCCTTTCCCCATAACTTATGTTACTCTCTTCTGATGAGGATAATAAGCAGCCAGTAACTTTCGGTCTGCGTTTCGTAGAGTGCACATCACACTCAATCCCAAGGCTGTGTAGTGTCATCTTGTCCAGTGGATGCAACCGTGGCATTCGGAATGGCATTCCGAATACAGGGGCTGTTACTGAGTGATCATCAAAACTCTGACACCAGATCAACACAGACAGTTCCATGTACAGCAGAAGTGCTCTCCTGTAACCGCTGACCTTCTTCTCTAATCTTTTAACACGCCCAGAGAGAGACTGCAGCAATTCAAAATGATATTGAGAATCTGCTGCAACCATATTCCCAGCTGTCATTTTTCTTAAATCTAGCACTGGTCATTTCAGAACACTTTTCAGCACATCTAACGTCTAATCCAAACCAAACATCGATGCCTTGTATAGATGGCTAGAGCTCTCATCATCTTATATGCCACTGGGCCGTCTGATGGCCGTGTCTTGGATAGATTTCAGGAGCTCTGTGTATTACCTGCCTGCCTTCCGTCCCCCTCATCCAGCCCCCTCTCCCCCCCATCAGCGTGTCAAAGGTACGTTTGCTCAATTTTATTATGACTGATGTAGACCATGAAGCGCTGTCTCGTTAGTGTCTGTTTACATACAGACCCATCATTTTAAATGACCAACATCACAGACGTGTGGTAAGCAGACCACATTTCAACAAAGTGTTCTATGCTTACGGCAAGAGAAACATGTCCTTGTTTTACCTCTTGTATCTACTGCTGAGCATCCTGTCGACATTTTGTTTGTTTCCTCTTGACAGAGACACACTCGCAGCCCAATCTAATTATGGATGCTCTTCGATGATGTTGACCAGACCACCATGATAAATCCCACTTGTCTATATTTTTTAGCATTTATGTCATCCTGCACGGGATGGTCACAAAAACGACAGTAAAAAACTTGGTACATCGTTTAGAAACGATGCACTTGGTTTACCCTGATGATAAAAAAGGGTAATTCCTCAAAAGTTACACTGGCACTAATATTCGCTTACTTTTCGATGTAAGTGAGTGAGCAAGGTAAGAACCATTTAGGTGACAAATGAAGGCCCTGTAATAAAGCGAATGGGTGCAAGGTACCCCCGGCACCTGGTTCTGGTAACAATTGTGACAGGAAATAAATCCACTTTGCTTTTTGCGTAGGTCAGCAGACACGACAGACAACTACATGCATGCTTCGTGCGCGCGCGCGCGCCGCGCACCACCC
>JADBJO010011862.1:0-2500 GCA_016801955.1 Conus betulinus
CTTGATGTTCAGTTCAGTTCACTGATACGATTCTGCACATGGCAGAACGCATGACTCATTCAGCAGTAGTGTGAGTCTGAGATGGGGTCAAAAACTGCATATAACGGGGAGAGGTTAGAGAGGGGAGGGGGGGGGGGGGGGGGGGGGGGGGGTGGGGAGAAGAAAACAGGAGGGGTCGGGGTGAAGATGAGTGGTTGAGAAAAAAGGGGGTTGGGGAAGGGGGCGTCGAGGGGGAGAGCAAGGTATGGAAGCAGGGGGAGGGAAGGAAAGGGCAAGGAGGGGAGTAGCAGGATACGAGTATATAGAATCTGGTACTGGTCAAAAGAGCGAGTAATAGAGAAAACAGAAGGAAAGTGCAAATAGGAGCGGGGACGTGGTGGGCAGTGGAAGAAAGAAAGAATGGGGTATGGTGGGTGGGGGGGGGGGATGTCAAAGGTAGGGTGAGAGGGAAGGGGGAGAGGTGGGATGGGGGAGAAACTGGCTTAAGAGAGGAGAGGAGGAGATTGAGGGATGGGTGCAGATAGTGGGAGGGGTGTGGCTAGACACAGGCGCATGACGTTAAGCTCCAGAGGTTTTAAGGTTCCAAGGCCGTGGTTGATTTGGCCTTTCCATAGATATGCGGTAGAGACCATCCCCAAGACCAGTGTGTCAGAGAGCTGGCATTCTGAAAATACGACATGTACAGGAGTCTACAAATAAGGAGATTTATGACAGCGGTGTCCTTTTGCGAGGACAAGCATCTGTCTTTGGGCACAGGTCCTGGTCGTTCCCTACAGGGAAACATACATCGTAAAGGGAAACATACATTGTGTTTTTTTTGACTCAGCAGTACTTTGGAAGCTGCAACACATTTCCACATGGAATCGTTGACCATATTATGTCAAGCGAATTTGTTTGTTTTGTTTGTTTGTTTTAAAAGAAGGTACATTAACCCATTCATCGCTCGAGAGTAGTTGCACGGCTGTTCACAACTAGACCACTACAGTAGTCTTTTTTGGCACCACGAGCTTGCTGTGATTCAGTGTATGTGTGTGTGTGTGTGTGTGTGTGTGTGTGTGTGGTGTGTGTGTGTGTGTGTGTGTGTGTGTGTGTGCGTGCGCATGCGCGTACGTGCGCGTGCGCGTGCGGGCGTTGTGTGTATGTGAACTTGCGTGCGCGCGCGCGCGCGCGCGCGCGCGCGCGCGCGTGTGTGTGTGTGTGTGTGTGTGTGCGCGCGCGCGTACGTACGTACGTACGTGTGTGTGTGCGTGTGTGTGTGTGTGGTGTGTGTGTGTGTGTGTGTGTGTGTGTGTGTGCGCGCGCGCGCGCGCGCGCGCGCTGCGTGTGTGGTGTGTGTGTGTGTGTGTGTGTGTGTGTGTGTGTGTGTGTGTGTGTGTGTGCATTCTGCTCTAGAATTTCTTACATGTCTGATTAGTGTCTGGACAAGTATGAAGGAACTAAGGAGTGGAAACATAAAAGAATGAGTTTAACGAAAAAAGAATAAACATACAGATGATAGTTATAATCACTGTAAACATGATCAATAAACATACAGGTGATAGTTATAATCACTTATAAACATGATCAATAAACATACAGATGATAGGTATAATCACTGTAAACATGATCAATAGACATACAGGTGATAGTTATAATCACTGTAAACATGATCAATAAACATACAGATGATAGTTTATAATCACTATAAACACTGATCAATAAACATACAGATGATAGTTATAATCACTGTAACATGATTCATAGACATACAGGTGATAGTTATAATCACTATAAACATGATCAATAAACATACAGATGATAGTTATAATCACTAATGATCAATAGACATACAGATTATAGTTATAATCACTGTTAAACATGATCAATAGACATACAGGTGACTGAGTTATAATCACTGTAAACATGATCAATAAACATACAGATGATAGTTATAATCACTGTAAACATGATCAATAAACATACAGGTGATAGTTATAATCACTGTAAACATGATCAATAGACATACAGATGATAGTTATAATCACTGTAAACATGATCAATAGACATACAGATGATAGTTATAATCACTGTAAACATGATAAATAGACATACAGGTGATAGTTATAATCACTGTAAACATGATCATATAGACATACAGATGATAGTTATGATCACTGTAAACATGAATCATGTCCATGCACATGTCCCTTTCATCCAACTGGATACTGATAGACACATGGCAATTATACACGAGGGCATACACAGAAAGACATGCGTTTATTCACAGAAAGACATGCATTTATACACAGAAAGACATGCATTTATACACAGAAAGACATGCATTTATACACAGACAGACATGTATTTATTACAGAAAGACATGCATTTATACACAGAAAGACATGCATTTATTCACAGAAAAGACATGCATTTATTCACAGAAAGACATGCATTTATTACACAGAAAGACATGCATTTATTCACAGAAAGACATGCATTTATACTCAGAACAGACATGCAT
>JADBJO010011862.1:21570-24070 GCA_016801955.1 Conus betulinus
CAGGTGTGTCTGACCAAATGCAGGCTCTCTTCAAGGCAGAAAAGCTTGGCCAGGTGTAGAGAGGAGCCGGGAGACCTGCTCCACCTACATCCCCATTTATGCTTGTAGCTAGTGCGGTGTCAGTGGCTATCCACAGTTTAGTTTATGTTCTTCTCTGGGAGAGGGGTTTAGCTGTCACACCGAGTTGCCAGCCTTGTGCCCCCCCCCCCCCTCACCCTCCCAAAAAGGGGAAAAAAGCACTGGATTGCTCTAAAGGTGATTCATGGAATCAGACACATGATGGTCTTTGTTCAAACATTTGCAGCAGGCTAGAAGAGTTTCGTGTACTCTGTGGAAGCGAGATGCGGTAAAGACACCGATCTTAACTGTAAACAAATCCTTGGTCTGTCTTCCTAGTCAGTCTCCCATGAGTGCTTTTATCTTTCTCATCATGGCATTTAATGTCCATTTTCTCCTCTGGAGTCTGTACCATGCCACTGTTTGGGACTAAGATCGGAGCATTGTTGATAATGAGTTCAGTTTGTTGAACTTCTCTCTCGTCTCTCCATAGTCATTTCTGGTCACGGAGGTCTTCTTGTCTCTAGAATAACATAACAACCCTCGTAATTCTAGTCTATTTGTTTAATAGTTTTGATCTGGCATCTGCAATTCGTTTGTGATGGTATTCCTCTCCACATACCACCAATCTTCTCTTCTGTCCGTGCCCCGATACCGTCAATGTCCGGAGCCCTTCTTGACACAGCCACACATCGCTCAGTCATTGCATGGTTCACCTCCACTGGCAGTAAATGTTTATTGAGGAGAAACGCGGGAGGGACAGGCACTGGATCTGAGGCCATTGCCACCATTCTCCTGCAGCTATGTAGTGTGGGTTTGTATCCCATTCTCCTGCAGCTATGCAGTGTGGGTTGTATCCCATTCTCCTGCGGCTATGCGGTGTGGGTTTGTATCCCATTCTCCTGCGGCTATGCAGTGTGGGTTTGTATCCCATTCTCCTGCGGCTATGCAGTGTGGGTTTGTATCCCATTCTCCTGCAGCTATGCAGTGTGGGTTTGTATCCCATTCTCCTGCGGCTATGCGGTGTGGGTTTGTATCCCATTCTCCTGCAGCTATGCAGTGTGGGTTTGTATCCCATTCTCCTGCAGCTATGCAGTGTGGGTTTGTATCCCATTCTCCTGCAGCTATGCAGTGTGGGTTTGTATCCCATTTTCCTGCAGCTATGCAGTGTGGGCTTGTATCACATCCACAACAGCCCTTTCCTGTCTCTCCTCATGGTGATAGGAGCCAAACAAAACACGGTAGCACTCCCTGATCAGTCCGATCCTTTTCGGTACCGATTTAATCTCCAACAACATAAAGTTTAGATGGATTACGCTGGATATACACACAAGAATAAAAAGGGGTCTACTGGACCTCGAGCAGGAAAGGGGAAGCTTCACCAGTTTCAATGAAATGTAAAGTTGTGCTGTCAAACTTGTGTTTGTGTCACGCAGTTTGTTGACTGGGAGACACTCCGTGTGAATACTAGATATATTATCTCCCCTTGCTTACTGGATTACCTCATCCCCACATGCATGAACCCATCCAGACAGATTGTCACACTCTGCAGTACCTAAATATGAAATAGTTAATTGTCAGTGAAATGGACACTTGCAGCGTAAGCACCATTTAATCAACAACATGATTTTCATAGAGATAGCATCACTGTATACATAATGGAAAAAAAAATCGCCTACATTATCTGGTCGTCTTATGTCTTGGTTACTTCCTTGTCTGGATAGAGAATGAATTTCTAACTGATCTTCAAACCCAGGGTGATCACAACGCAAATTTGCTTCGTAAATGACTTTCTTTGAAAAGTATTTGTTACACTCGCCTATGAGAGCCTTCTACCCGTGTCCATCTGTCTGTTTGGTAGAAGGATCACACAGAAAGCTACTGAGCTTATGTAAACCCTACTTCGTCAGAAGATGGAAACTAGCCCAAGGACAAACTCATTATATTTTTGGTGTGGATCTTTAAAGCAGATCCAGAACAAACAACAGATCCATGATCATAACAAAAATATTAAGCGAAAAGTACAAACCAATGTTAGAAAAACGTCATGGAGAAAGAATGAACTGTGGCCCAAAGAAAAAGGCACTCATTTTTTTGGATCCGTAATGCCGATCCAGATCAATCAGAGGATCCGGGTTGATCATATTACTTGTCACAGCATTACCATTTCCCACTATGTATGAACGCGTGAATTTACTGTAAGGAATTGATGTTTATTTTCAAATATCTTCGATATTTCAATTAATTATCAAAACTTTCCACTGACACAAACAGTCATATTTCGTATTTTGCTTGCCCTGTATATAAACATGGGAAGTACTTCCATCGATCTGTACAAGCTCTTACTTTCTCTGGGTTAATGTCACAATGATGTATTCCAACAACTTGTATTTCAAGCCAGTTTTCTAGATAATCTATGTGCGTCGTGTTTTGAATGAAAGGG
>JADBJO010011862.1:29070-39070 GCA_016801955.1 Conus betulinus
GTTGGATCAGAACAGACGCCACTGAACACCACCGAAGTGATTCGGCAGCAGTGCAGTGTCTCCTCCTCCGGTGGGTTGCCTCTTGACGGCTTGACATTTGACTGCTCCCTGTGGATTGCTGCTGCCGGGGCTGAGGCGGGACCGACCGGGCTGTCTCTGTGGACGGGGTGTCGGAATGAGCGTCGTGGGTGCACTGCTTCTGAGGTGGCGCAGACACAAACACTGACAAAGGCCATCCCTCTATTCGTCCACTGGAAGTTATAAGTTACACGCTGTTCAGAACTTGAAGACAGAGACATTCACACAGGCGTTAGACTCTGTTCTTCCTCTCTTCAATTTTCTCTCCAAAGGAAACTGGTACGCTCACAAAAAGCCAACACAAAACGCCGCATGGCATCTGCTTGTCAGGTCCACTTTTGCTGCTCACTTCTTTCCGACGCTCGCTCAACCATTCCAGTTCCCGTGGAGGACCAAAGACCCTCGACGAGGAAAAAGAGAATTGATAAGATTTATGGACGAGGTACAAGGAAAAGCTACCCTTTGAAGATCGCTCTTCTCACAATTGAGTGCAATTTAGTATAACTGCAAGATGGCTTCCCTAGTGTTCTTCACGTTGCCTTGCCCTGACTGGAAGCCAACTTCTGAAGCAGGTTCTGATTTCTGTGATGCGCACGTCCTGTGTGTTCCAGCTGTTTTTCTGTGTACACTATCTGTATGTCGGTTACTTGACAACTCTCTGTTTCTCTGTCTCTTTCTCACTTTCTCACTGTCTGTCTGTCCCTCTCTCTTCTCCCCCCCCCCCCTCTCTCCCTCCCTCTCTCTTTTTATCTCTTTTCTCTCCAGTATGAAAACCCATTAATAGTGGTTCTTAAAACTGAATGAAAGATTGGAAGTGTGAAGAATGAAGGCACCAAGGGAGGGAAGGGTAGACAGTGCGTTTGATCTTCTTCATCCAACTGTATCTGTGAACATTAGACTACCCAGGACAAATCAGGACTACTTCCAAGTTTTCTTCACGCTCAACTTGGAATGCTGTACTCCCTTGTGTCACTCACTAAATGTCACGACTTTGATAAGGCCTTACCTGATTACATATCAAACAACTGGACATATAGCGGAATCGAGAAAGGAGAGTATTTCCTGAAGATGCCGAAGTTAGTTTCTGACCAATGCAGCGGGAGGGGGAGGGGGAGGGGGGAGAGGGAAGAGGATGAGGATGTCGAATTTGCTGTGGTGCGAACGTCAAATGCTTCTCCGTCGCTGCAATGAGAAAATCTCCATAATGCTGAGGAAAGGAGGGCTTTGCCATGTCGGAAGCAGTGTGCCCACTACCAGCAACTTCACTAAAAAGCAATATTCCGATTCTCTGTTAGTTCCAGTGTCCCGCCTGAGCCTGAAAAGTTGCTCTCTAGAGCTGGAAAAGCCGAATGGAAATATTTGAAGGCTCGAGTTTTGTCGGGCCTGAAAGGCAAATTTTCTGTTTTTTTTTTTTCTACCAGGCTGGATTTCCAGCCAGAACCTGAAAAGTATCACTCTCTCTCTCTCTCTCTCTTCTCTCTCTCTCTCTGTGTGTGTGTGTGTGTGTGTGTGTGTGTGTGTGTGTGTGTGTGTGTTTGTCTGTCTGTCTGTCTGTTTTCTCTCTCTCTCTTACTCTCTCTCTCTCTCTCTCTCTCTCTCTCTCTCTCTCTCTTACACCCCCAAACACCCCCCCCCTTCATTTTAAAATATGAAAGTAAACGTATTTACACAATCAGCATTTCTTCTCTCAACCAGACCACCCAAGGATTTACAAAGACAATAACAGTTTTATTAAATTAAATCGACAATACTCATTCATTCCATATGGGGAGAGAGGCCTAACCAAAGAAGACTGAAGACAGAGGAGAGACCAGTGAGAATAGAATGGTAAAGAAGAGGGGAAAGAACCTATCAGTTCTAAGTTACCTATGAACAAAATAACCCAAAAGCCCAAGAAAAGCAAAACCTCCTTCCCCCCCGGGACTCCCACTACCAGCCCAACTAATTAAAGAATTTCATAATGAAAGAAGAACGATAGAGGAGAGACAGACTAAATAAGATTCAAGACAGGTCAAAAAACCTTCACACCACCAAAGCAATCACAACCATTTCCACTCAGTCACTCCAAAACAGCCAGACTTCACCATTTCCTCGTCAACCATGCCAGCCTGCATGTAATTCACTCCTATTTCAGTCCCACGTCCACGGCAACACACAACAAGCACGAATACACTTAGACATCACCCAAGTCTGAGTTCCTGCGACGCACGGTCAGCTCTAAAATTGTCCCACATCCAGGGCCACATGGATCAGCCAGAACAGCAGCGTTGAAGAAGTCCCGGTCCCACGTCGTCAGTTCCAGAAGATGGGAGGGGTGGACGTGACAGACCTCCAGGGGTGTCCAGAGGTGGATCCGGCCTTCTGAGACAAACAGGGTCAACGCCCTGCAGCGACGATCAATACGTGTACAGGGCAAATTATCAGGGTGTGTCTGGGTGTGCATGCGCGCATGCGTGTGTACCGTGAGCGGGGACTCTATTTGATCAAGTCTAACCATTTGTTTTCTAAATTTTACTGGAAAAATAACTATCAAGCAACTCATCCCTTTTTCACAATGGGATGAAATACTGAAATTATTCTTAAAACAATACAAATATGACACACAAGACAGAGGGCTGACAAAAACAGATAAACACGACGGGACGAGTCCAAAGCGTGGGGGCGTCGGGATAGGAGACCCTTATTTTCCGACTTAATCTTAGTCACACAGGCACTCCAATTAGCGTGATGCGTTCGTCCCGAGTGTTTGTCAATTAAAGACAGCTAACTATAAGAGAAGGAAAGAATAGACAATATAGACATATGAATAAGGAACCCAGTCTTAGAACCTTAAATCTAACCAAAAACAGACTAATTTCTCCCCAAAGACAAATTAAGACCCCTTCTGACTGGATTCCTGGCTACGTAGGAGTGCAAAAACTTGACTTGGTCACCAAGGTTTGTACCTTTTCCAAAGGTGCCCAGGAAACCTAATAAAACGGGAGAATTTGTATCTAAGGAAAACGTTACCAGTAAAGGTAACAACACACAAGAACTATAAGAGAAATGTTCTAACCATGAACTTAAACTTGTAAAAAAAAAAAAAAAAAAAAAAAAAAAAAACAAAAAAAAAAAAACTTGCCTAAATAAACTGAGTACGAAACTCACCAAACGGCGCGGTGAAAGGGGAGATGAAGAGGTAGATATGCTGGTCAGCTCCTGGCCCAGCGAAGAACCCAGGGGCTGTTCAGCCGTTCCCCACCAAGGGAAACCGGTCTGGGGCGACCAAAGGGAAGATGTGCCAGTGGTTGGGAATAGAGATCCCCCCAAACACGCAGCGGTTTCCTCCAACCCAAAAAGGTTAAGGACCAGCCGCTGATCTGCACCGAAGCAGACAAAAATGACCCCACTGCACTGGGACAGCGATCCCACTCGACTCAACGTTGAAATCCGAGTGCCACTTCACTCTCTTGCCTCCTTCCTCCAACCCTGAACTCGTGACACTACTACCTCTCCGCCAGAGTTAAACTGTACTGACACAAACTTAACGAAAAACACGTGCAGGCAGCACAAAACCGCTCAGCCACACTCCTGTCACCCAACACAAGAAGTGGAAAAGAAAAATGCAGTGGGGGATGCAAAAAAAAAAAAAAAATACACGGACAGCACGCCAAGCCCTTCCACTGACAGCCAAATGGTGACAGTCTCGTGTGAAACCAGCAGACACTGCTAAGGGTGGTTTCACACTGCTAAAGCAAGGCTGAGTAGGCTGGCGACCGTCCGTGACAATACCCCCCACTGAAAAAGACTGTGCCACTGAGGCACAGTTTGCTGCAGCCCCCGCAACCTACCGGGTAAAAGTGAAGCAAATTATTTATACTAAGGGTATCTTACCGCCAAATATACACAATTGTAAAAATCCCTTCGTCCTTGTCAGTAAGACGAACTGCACGAACTGCTCTTCCAGACAGAAAATTTTTTTCATGACATCCGACTGAGGTAGTCAGCTTCGACATTGTTTTTTACCCAGGAATATGTCGAAATGTGAACTCCAAACTCTGGAGCTCAATGGCCCAGCCCATGAGGCGACGACTAACCGGGCGGATGCGATGGAGGTAGGCCAGAGGGTGATGATCGGTTTCTAGGACAAATTCTCGTCCGTATAGGTATGGGTAAAAGCGCCCGAGTGCCCCCAAACCACAGCGAGACACTCTTGCTCGATAGTATGGTATTTCAGTTCAGCTCCTACCAACTTTTTACTGGCGTAGGCAACTGGTAGTAGGCCTCTTCCCTGGTCTTGAAGTAGAACTGCTCCCAAGCCTGTGCTCGATGCGTCAGTCCTAAGGACATAGGGTTTCGTTGGATCAGCCAACTGAAGGACAGGCTGCTGGATCAAGGCAGTTTTGAGTGACTCGAATGCCTCTGTGTCTTTGGAATCCCATTTCAAAGTCTCTGGCTTCTTAGCTCCAGTCTTGTCGGTAAAGAGGTTTGGCCATATCTGCAAAGTGGGGAATAAACTTCCTGTAATAACCGACAAGCCCTAAGAAGGACCTTAGCTCTTTTTTTGGTTTTTGGAGGTAGAGCATCCTGAATCTTCTGTACCTTGTCCTGCTCGGGCAGCATGTATCCGCGACCAATCACGTGGCCTAGGAAGGAAATCTCTGCTTCACCTATCAGACACTTGGTAGGACGGGCCGCCAGTTGCACTTGGCGCAGACGCTCAAACAGAGTCCTGAGTGATCCCAGATGACTTGTCCAATCCTTAGAAGCCAAGAGCAAATCGTCGATAAAGTTATGGGCCTCTTTCATGTCCAATGGTCCCAACATCAGTCGCATGATGCGACTAAAAACCGCTCCTGCCGTTTTGAGTCCAAAAGGCATGACTTTAAAACGGAATTGTCCTTCTGGAGTGGTGAAGGCAGTTTTGTCCATGTCCTCAGGTCTCATTGGGATTTGCCAGTAGCCTTTTGCAAGATCCAGTTTAGTGAAGTATTTGGCACTGGCCAGCTGGGCAAAAATTTCGTCGACATCTGGCATGGGTTCTGAATCAAACTTTAACACTTTATTCAGGCGCCGAAAGTCACACAGAACCTCATTCTCCCATCCGGTTTCTTGACCAAAAGAATTGGGGAGGAATAAGGGGAACTGCATCTTTCAATGACGTCCATCTGTAACATGGATTGCACCTCTTTCTTGACGACGTCCATTTGGGAATGGGGCAATGGGTATTGTTTTACCCGAATTGGCTCTTCTTGTGTCAACTCAAGTGGACAAACCCCTAAGTTGCAACGGAGTGGCACATCAGAAAGAATGTCTTGATACTCCTCACACAGTTTCCTCACTTCTTCTGTCTGGTCTGCTGAAAGGCCTCCTGCGACCTTGACATCCTTCCAGGTCTCTTCTTGTTGAGTGGAGACACATGGAATGTCAAACGTCAGTTGGGGAAACTCATTCCCTTCCTCAATCACAACAGGGGCGAAACCGGCGTTGCAGTCTTCTCTTCTTTCGTACTTTTTGAGCAGATTCGCATGAACGAGCTTTTTTTCCCCCTGATCTGGATAAGGTAATCCCAATCTCCAATGCGTTCTAACACTTTAAAGGGACCCTGCCAAGACAATTGCAACTTGTTATGATGCAACGGCAGAAGCAGGAGAACATCATCACCTGGCTCGAACCATTTTTGACGGGATTTCCGGTCGTAGAAGCTCTTGTATCGCTTCTGCGCTTGTGCAAGGTTTTGTTGAGCCAGCTCGCAGGTGGAGGTGATCCGTTCTTTCAGTTCAAGCACATACTCGGCTTGCGTCTGCGGTTCATCAGGAGTAGCTTCTTGGGTCCACTGATTTCGGAGTATGGACATGGGGCCCTTGACAGTTCGCCCGCCCATACAGGAGTTCAAATGGAGAAAAACCAAGGCTCTCCTGAGGGACTTCCCGATATGCAAACAGTAACCCTGGAATAAATCGATCCCACTCTCTAGGTTGTTCCTGCGCTAGTTTGCGAAGCATCTGCTTGAGGGTGCCGTTGAACCGCTCGACCAACCTGTTGGCCTGAGCGTGGTACGGGGTGGTGGTCTCCCGATGTATACGAAGGAGCTTGTACACTTCGGACATTACTTCCGAAAGGAATTGGGTCCCCTGGTCTGAAAGCACCTTGTCAGGGACACCTGTCCGGGTCCACATCTCCCAGAGTGCATCCGCAACAGTTACGGCATCGATTTTCTTGAGAGGGGTAGCCTCCGGTTACCGTGTCGCATAGTCCACCATGACCAATACATATCTGTGACCCCTGTCTGAAGGTGGGCTAATTGGTCCAATCAAGTCGACTCCGACTTTGCTGAAAGGTGTAGTGACGAGAGGTACAGATCCGAGGGGGACTCTAACATTGCGGCCCTTGGGAGTAGTTCTCTGGCAGATATCCCACGCGGTGCCAGTTACACTGAACTGAAGGCTGCCCTTCGTCGTAGGCTACATATGACTCCAGAGTCATACCGGAAGCAATTCCGTACCATGAAGAAGTCATCTGATGAGACCTTCCATCAGTTTGGAGAGCGCCTTCGACGTACGTAAGTCCTGGGGTCAGGCCTTGGCACCGCCATCAGCTTTCCTCGCCTGAAGAATGCGATCTTCCCCTCCTGCTTCGCCTCCGCAATGATGCCGGCCCGCTTCCTGGTGAGGTCGTTGGCCACCCTCACACCTTGCCCCTCCAACCTGGCTCGGTAGTCCCGGTTCGTGATGACTGCCATCTTGTCCCTCCACCGACTGAATTTGACAATCATGGGCTTTGGCTGGCCATTTCTGCTTTCGCCCACTCGATGAGCTCGTGCAATGTCATCTGCCGTCCATTGCTTCGGTGCTTCCACACTGTTCAGTGTGTCAACAACCAGTCTGGCACAGGAGTCATAGCTCTCGAATTGTTCTGTCTGTGGCACACCAAACAAGCGTAAATTATCCTTTTGGAGAAAGCTTCCAGAATATCACAATGTTCTTTCAGACCATCTATCACGGTCTTCATAGTTTCTGTTTCAGAAAACAACGTGGAAACATTGTCCTCGTTCTGTTTGCAGGCGCAGAAAAGTTCAACATCTTCTTGAGTATCCTTCATGGACGAAGACAAGCGCTCATTCTCTTCCTCTAGCCTGTCACAGTGCCTGCCTATGTCATCACACTTCGTTCTGACATACGAAATGTCCGTTTTGATAGAACTGAGATCTTTCCGCATGAGTGACATAAATATTATCATTTAAAGAGTCTGGGACTGTTCACGCTGTAAGTGCATTGCTTCCAGTAACTGCTTGAGAGAGAGAGAGAGAGAGAGAGAGAGAGAGAGAGAGAGAGAGAGAGAGAGAGAGAGAGAGAGAATACTGAGCAATGTCTGTGACCTTTATCAGGAGTACCAACATCATCCGCCTGTAGGTTTGCCTGAGGGGCAATGATTTACCCTGGTATGTGGTGCACTGTTTATGAGATGAAGACAAACACTCCAACGTCTGTTATTTCTTGAGCATAAAACGTAGTAGTCTATTACGCAAGGTAATAATGCTACAATGTTTGGGAGCATTAATTACTAAAGTAAAATATCCTTACTAATTTTGTGGGTAATGAAACAAAAAGGTATCATTTTTTAAAATATTGGTGCATTAAACAAAAAAAAAAAAACAAAAGTAGCTTTTTATGCAGAAACACGTCATCAATATTCTAATCTATGAGTTAATGCTATTGATATAGTTTTCGAAAACTAACCAGTATTTTGGAGCAGCACAAATGGTTAACAAGATGCAAAGAATATAAACGTACTCCCAGTTTATCTTGAATACGCGTGAGATATTCCATAAAGAGGAAAACCCGTTTTGGACCGTTATAGCCGTTAGTAACGGCTAAAATGGTAAAATTAAACATTGTCCAACATCTGTGATCCATACTGAATATACCTACAAATTTTCAGAAAGATCGGCTGAGTACTTTGTGGGATATACCATAAAGAACGATAACCGTGATGGGCTGTTACAGCCGTTTGTAACGACTATAACGGTGAAATAAAAACAACGGGCATCATCCGTGACCCATAATGAACAGACATACAAATTTTCAGAAAGATCAGCCCAGTAGTTTTGTCTGGAGCGAGTGGAACACATTTTGACCACGGACAGACAGACAGACAGACACATAGCATTTCTTCATTCCCATTATAAAGTACTCCCTGTTCTATAAGAACTGGGAATACAAAAAGCAATACCTTTGTCCATAACCTCAGATGGAGAAAAAAAAAGAAATGAGAAGATCCTCCCAAAGGAGTCATAAACTTCCAACACCAGGTGACACGATGCATGAGACAAGAGGACACGTGCGTGCACGTTGAAGAGCTGTTGAAGAGGTGAGAAAGATTCGAAATGACATCATTTATTACCAAACAGCTGCAGACGATTGAAGTTTCAATATTTCACCTAATGCAACTGTTATCAGTCAATATAGCTCTGTAGAAATAAGCAATTTCGGTGAAAAACTCAACAGTATCACATTATCTAGTACTGCAAACAAAAATGAAAGATTGTTACCGCTGTCATGGATGATGTGCAGGTATTGTGAAATTGACTAGATTTTCGTCCACATGCTAAGTCAGAATCACTTTCTATGTGTGTCTCACGCCCTTCCCACTGTATAGCGTTTAGCGGGGTAGTCTGTGGAATTAGGCATTGCTCTCTCTCTCTCTCTCTCTCTCTCTCTCTCTCTCTGCCCCCCTCGCTCTGTCTGCGTGCGTGCGTGCGTGCGTGCGGGCGTGTGTGTGTGTGTGTGTGTGTGTGTGTGTGTGTGTGTGTGTGTGTGTGTGTGTGTGTGTGTAAAGGCGACACACAAAAGTGCTTGGATCATCATCCATTTTGGTTTCCAATCATTGTCCGTGAACTCTCTCTCTCTCTCTCTCTCTCTCTCCCTCTCTCTCTCTCTCTCTCTCCTCTCTCTCTCTCTCTCTCTCTCTCTCCATGTGTGTGTGTGTGTGTGTGGTGTGTGTGTGTGTGTGTGTGTGTGTGTGTGTGTGTGTGTGTGTGTGAATGCATGTATGTGTGTGTGTGTGTGTGTGTGTGTGTGTGTGTGTGTGTGTGTGTGTGTGTGTGTGTGTGTGTGAAAGACGAGAGCTAGATTCCTTGAATGGAAAGTCGGTTTCACAGTATCAAAGTACACACTGCAAATGAGTCTGCATTCTGAATAGAGTGGTCAGCAGGCATCTGGAACAACAACGCCAATGCCACACAGGATAGGAGAAGCTTGAAAGGTGGAAAGAGGTTGGAGGTTTAGAAGGACAGGGGCAAAGACGACAAGAGGTTGAGGGGCCTGACGAACAGAGATTATGATGTTTTGACTGTTCCAACGTGAAATGTTTTGTACAAAAAACGACTGCTGGACCTCAATATACAGAATATGAAAAATGATTACTTTGAAGTCCTGTTTTAAAAACAAATAATAAACACTGAAGCTTTCGGGTCTTTGACCCTTCATGAGGATACACTAAACAGTAAACACAAGGGGAAAACGTCAAAGCGACGAAAGAGAACATAAAAGACCAAATGACATCAAAACAAATTGATGTCACAACAGTATTGTGTCACACTTTTTCCCCTGGCAGCTCAGCATAATGCAAAAGTTTGCTACATGTGTTAGGTCTGTTAGGTTTCTGCTAACAGCCTCCCTATGAAATCCTTTTCCACCAGCCCCCTCCCCCACATACCTCCATATACCTCCCCCTCCTCCTCCTCCCCCCACCCCCCACCCACCTCCACCCTCACCCCACAACACACATACCCCACACACTTCGCCCTGTTCCCCCCGCCCCGCCCCCGTTCCCCACCCCACCACACAAACACACATACCCCTCACACACACCCCCATACTGAAATATGTTGTTGGCATCTTGAATAGTAGAGCCAGCTAGCAACAGGCTGTAGAGAGTGGGG
>JADBJO010011862.1:44070-46570 GCA_016801955.1 Conus betulinus
TCCATAAAGCAAGCGGCACCTTTAAAGAGCATCAGACTGGAATGCACTCCCGATCCGAGCTAAAGCTGGAGCTGCAGGAATGAAGGCTTTGCTTCCCTCACACTTGCTTTGACTGGGTTTCTACTTTGACATTTCAACAGTGTCTAGACACTGACCTAAACTAGCTGATGTTGATTGACAATGACTTCTACTGACATGAAATCACTACGACATATTTACTTACCTCTAGATGATAACAACAATCACTTCTAGACATTCGATCTACAACTACTACCCAGTTCTGACCTATAGTCACTTGCTAGACATTGACCTATTTTTTACTTTTTAAAAGAATTGTCTTAGATGCTGATCTAAACTCGCTTCTAGATGAAGACCTCCAGTCACTTCTAGATATATATCGACCCACGGTGACTTCAACTTACTGATCTACAATCACTTGAAGATGTTGATTAACAATCATTAGACGTTAGTCTACAATCACGTCTGTATAACAACCTTCCGTTACTTCTAGATCTCAAACTGTAATAATTTCTGAAAGGATGACTTACAACAACTTCTAAATACCCACAATCATTTTCAGATACTGACAATGATTGTCAGTCATCTTGCAAAGTCATGCTCATTTGTTTCGTTAGGTGATCTAGACTCGTGCGTTCTGTTGATTTCAATGTATTTTTAATGCACCTTTCATCCTAGTTTCTATTAAAAAAATCATCAATACCTAGACGCTGACCTGCAAATTGTGTTCATGTCTAGATCTTGGCTTATAATCACTTCTAGATACTGAATAACTATCATACCAGCTGACAACCGCGCATACATACTCATCTAAAGTCACTTCTATATTCTGACTACAATCACTTCCAGAAGGTGACCTACAATCACTCCTAGACACCCGACCTACGATCATGTCTACATGCTCACGATCCACTCGACAACTGAGGTCAGAGCAGAGTTGAAAACAAAACCATAATTACATGCTAATGTTATATATGATATTCTGTCAACACTAGACCACTTACTGCTATGATGGGAATCCCATACTTATTATCTGCATGAATTATGTGTTACCTAAACTGCGGAGGTATTCATTAATTTATGCAATAATTCAGCCCACTATATCAAACCCGTGCAACATTCAACGCTTGAGTACCTATCATCTTGTAACACACATGCTCATTTGTTGTGTGGGGTGATCTAGACTTGTGAATTTTGTTAATTTCAATGTATTTTAATGCACTTTACATCCTAGTTCCTATAACCCACTTACCTATATCTTTCTTGCATGTAGACAAACCGTGGGTGTTTTCATTCATCCATCCAAAAGCCTTCACAGCAAACAATTGCAACTTTACAAACAAGCAAACAAAAAACAAAGTAGGCTATAAAGTTGACACAACTCTGTATATGCATCAATCGACCAATCTTGTAAATATGATTTACTTTGCAACTTTCATTTCAAAATGTTTTTTCCCTTCTTCCTGAACCATGACACGTGGCAACGTGGTACACACAAACACACAAACACAAACACACAACACAAAACACAAAAAAAAACCTTAGCATCGTGAAGAAATGAGAGAGGCGCTGGAGGAAGACTTTGAATGACACCTGAACTATTGACTGAAGAGACATTGAGGAAGCAAGCCACAGAAAGCACATTCAGTCCCCTCCATGACAACACGAGGTAGGAGAGGTGAGAGGGCGAAAGGGCGGAAGAAGTAGAGGGGTGGTATTATAATGGCAGACGGCACAATCTGGGAAAATAAAGAGATCATGGCATTTGACACCGCGCGTGGTAAGCGGATTCGCGCGGGCCTGGTGAATAGGGTATAAGACGGGCAGCGACCCGCGCATGATCTGCTAGATCCCGCAGAAAAAACATTGCAGACAGTACAGCGAAAATGGTCACCGCCAATGATTTACACAGGAATGAAACAGCAGGATGCACGCCCATGGAGTGGCTGGAACTGGATTTAGAAGATCAAGAAATGTGACTTGATACCTCTTTTAAATCTTATCATTTTTCAACATCCTCCTCGTCGAGAAAATAATGCGGGAGGACTTACTGTGTTTGTTGCCGATGGGACACAGTACGGCTTGTATGTCTTCTTTCGCTACCAGACGTTTTGTGTCCCTAGTTGTATGAAATATATGTTCTTTGCACATCCGTTCGAATTAGATCAATATCTATGCTTGTGGAACATCTATAGTGGTGGTGGTGGTGGTGCTGCTGCTGCTCCTGATGCCACTCTTTCTAAGAGCACACACACACACACACACACACACACACACACACACACACACACACACACACACACACACACACACGCAAACACGCACACACACACACACACACACACACACACACACACACACCTACACGCACGCGCACGCACGCACGCACGCAGACTCACATACATGCACACACACACACACACACACACAGACAGAGGACAGAGAGAGAGAGAGAGAGGAGAGAGAGAGCGAGAGAGAGAGA
>JADBJO010011863.1:0-61770 GCA_016801955.1 Conus betulinus
AAAAGTTCTTCACCTGTAATGGATGGATATTTTGAGAAGGTCGATCATTAGAACCATTTGTGGGGTTAATGTGACATTGCTTACAACGCTGACTGCTATGGATTGCGGCATCCATGTGTTAGGATGTGGCAGAAAGCAGAAAGACTGATATTAAGTATCATGCTATATCTTTTCATCTTTCACTTTTGAAAAGTTGAAGTGAAATTGCTAATATTAAAGCTTTGAAGTTCACACAAACTGTTGTTGCAGCTTGAAATTTATGCACACTTGTTATGTTAGTTTTGAATGATCAAGACATCAGTGGGTAAGAAACATGTTGATAGAAATGGATCAGAGTTCAACATTGGTTTGTATGGGATATCAGATCTATATTGTTCATGTATTTATTACTTCTGCATTGAACAGTCGTCCTCTCATACATTTCATTTATCATTCAAAAGAGTTCTAGTTCATTGCTCATTTAGAGGAGCGAGAATGGTTATACTTCATACTTCTTTAATTGTTCAGTGTGATTTTTTATTTTTGAAATACATTTCATCAGAATTGTTTTGAGATTTTTGGTAAGCACGTACACTACTTTGGGTGTGTTTACAGAGGACACAGATTCAGATTATTATATACCAACAGATCATGGTTATTCTGGTCATGTCGGGGCTGGGAAATACATGCTTGTACATTTGATGATGTAGTTCACAAAATGATGGGGATACAATAACAGTGAAACAGTTACATCAATTGCATGTTTTATCATTAATCCAATCATAACAGAATTGTTTGTCATACAAGGTATGTTTTTTTTTTTTTTTTTTTTCTTTTAAAATCCTGTTCTTATTTCGTAGTGCTGCCTTCTCTTCCATTTCAACAAAACGACATGTGTTTGTTTGAATATGTAGTAAATTCCATTTCTGTGTTGGAACTTTGGAACTGTTGTGAATTCTCACTATGCTTTTGGTGTTCAGTGTTTCTTACCTTGAATTGATTGATGTCTGTTCTGTGTGGAAATTCCGATACATGTTCCATTAGCCAGTAGTTGGGAGTGGAAAAGGGACGTAAAGTTTGACCCTGAATGTTTGAAGGGGCCATAGACACGTATATTGTTTTTGCTGAATCTGCAATTCAGCATATTCCAGTAACTTTTTTTTTTCAGTATCGGTATAGGAACGTGTTAATTTTTTTACCTTTCCTGATAATGTCACACAGCATACATCTGCGCAACATACTTGGGAATAGACATGTATACAACAGAATAGACATTTTATTCGTGAATTTGTTATGGCCCAGATTTTTTTTTTTCTTGGACAGTACTTGAGACAAATAGCATAGGAGATATTTTTTGAAAGCATACAATTTCAGTCAAAGTGCTTATGTCAGGTCAATAGTTAGTGTTTCAAGATTTCTTTTCAATCTCCAGAATCATTCCTGGATCTTTAGTTGACTTTTAAAAATTAAGTTATCAAGGCAATATTGCCCAAGGAATACAAATTCTTTTGTTTTCGAAAAAAAATGATTTGTTTAATCTGAAGATTCTGTTTGAGGTGTAAAAAATGCCACACACACACAAACTCAATCCATTTTTTCAAAGTATCTTTGAAAATGAATAATGATTGATGTTAGTGCAGACTGCTGAACACTGTGACAGTTGGGTAAAATTCAAGATTTCATCGTTAGTTGTTGCAGTTTAAGCAGTTGCCCTCTCCCTGTTCCTTTTTGGGGTAAAAAAAAAAAAATTACGTATTTGTAAATGCATGGGGGTTTATGTGGGGTCCAAGACCTTTGCCTGTAGAGTTTTAGAGAATTCTGACAGAACATCAAATGTGTAGTACATAACTGATGAAGTAGAGTAAAAACCCATAACATCACAAGCAGCACTCGTATAAGCATCAAAGTATATCATGAAAGACTTGTAACTTCAGTAGTAACCATGCTGGTAAACTCGTGTTAATCTACATGTTTCTGTCACCTTCAGATCTTCTGTTCCAAAATGCTGGTATTTCAAGAATGATTGAATTACATCCATCTTACTTTGTTTGATTTGAACTTGTTTTGGGTAGGATATATATTGTGAAAGAGATGCATGTTGCATACATTGCAAACCTGCTCCCTCATGTGTTTTGACAGCCTTTATTTCAAGAAATAGTAATAAAGATTATTCCACCTGGTCTGGATTGTTTTGAGTGGAAGTGATGGCAGTAGACACACAACTTGCACGTTACCTTTTATGTTTTTTTTTTGTTTTTTTTTGCTTGCGTATGTAAACGAGATAAGTCCATCTAATACCCATTCAGTTTGTGTGTCCATAGTAAACTTTGACCTCTTCTCTTGATATTGTAGATGTGTTAATCGTTGTTTGCAAAACTATAGTGGTACAAGCTTTCCAAACACACCTGTTAAATGAAGATGCATATTAGTGATGACCCCAAGACAGCAATAGAAATTTGATTTAAGAAAAATCCTGAAAAAAGTAAACCATTCAGTAAAATATTGTAATTGGTAAGGAAAATTTATTTAATGGACATGTGTCTTCTAGTACAACTATTCCTGTGCGATGTATATATATCAGGTTGGAGAATGCTGCTCATATCCAAGGATTTCTGACAAAACCATCCGATTTTCATGAAGGCATGAAGAACAAGTATGGGAGGGAAAGTTCCGCTGAAAAAAAGAAATTGTGATATGCTTATTTAATCACCCTGAGCCTTGTCCATATCCAATTTTTACAATCCAGGTTTCAACAATTCTACATTAACCCCTTTACTGCCACAGTATAATAGCACACATTGAATATCTCTATGTCATGGTAAATTTAGCCTTTTTGGGTAGGTGCAATAAAATGGTTACTGCTCACTTATTTCTTGACAGATCTCTGATTTTTTGCATGTTTTTTGTTTCGCATTTGTCTACAACGTCCTGTCAAAATGACTTGATTATGTTAACAAGTAGTATTGCAGAAACTAAGATTTTACAAAAAAAAAAATAACAGTTTTCGAGTATACACAAACACATTGCGCCAAATAGAATGTGTCAAAACACTGAAAAAGTGATCTTGCTATTTATTTAATATCAAGCACTAACACATGATAGTCATATAAATCCCACGGAATGTTGTTGATGATAATCTGCTTATAATTGGGGTACTATTTTTTAGGTAATAAGGGGCATAATCATGCTTTTCACGGTATGTTCACTAATATGTACATTACTCGTTCATTTGTTGTTGCGTTATTTGTTAGATTTTTTGTGGATTACTTCATTATAATACCCTTGTCTACAATTTCACATCATTCTATTTTGGTTTTGTTGGTTATGATGATGGTTCACACTAATAACGTGTGATAAATCAGTTTTTTGTTTTCAGTGTGAGAGTTTTGGAACAACTGAGCAAATAAAAGCCCACTAAACACAGCAAAAATACCTTTTGGTGGTAGCTGAACACATTAGAAACAGCTGGGATTTGTATTGTCATAAATGTCTCTCTGAGTGATAATCTGTATGTTATTGGGGGTAACCCAATTCTACTAGAAAGGGACATAATTTTACTATTTGGGGTAGGTTCAATACTTCAATCTGCTTATTTATTTGTTGACATATGACTTAGATTTTATGGATTCTCTTTCCTTTTACCCCAACCTATGATGCTATATACAGTAGAATCCAGTTATAAGTGTTGACATATGACTTAGATTTTATGGCTTCTCTTTCCTTTTACCCCAAACTATGATGCTATATACAGTAGAATCTGGTTATAAGAAACTCGGTCATAAGAAAACTTGGGCTATAAGAAATCAAATGGTTTTCCCCTGCTGAGAGGATTCTTTAACATTACTTAAAATATCTCGGATGTAAGAAACTCGGTTGTAAGAAAACTCGCATGTAAGAAACAGGTTTAGCTGACCCTGGCGAAACTTTTCCTCAGATGTAAGAAAGGGGGAGAAAGTCTCGGCTATCAAAAGATTTTTCTTGGTGGGCCTACACATACCTATATATATATTTAAAAAAAAAAAAAAAAAAAACAACCCATGATGCAGGTCACAGGAATTGGCAGGACAGGATGTGGTCTTTTGATGTCACCTAAGAGATGGGATATCCGGATGTAAGCTAGACAAAACGCAGACACTTGATTACGACAGGTGTTTAACCCCCCCCCCCCCCACCACCCCCCCCGTTTCTCTCTTCATGCCAGTGCATGTTCAAGGCAAGGCATTGTACAATGTAAAGTGAATATGGCTGACAAACACAAAAGACCAGCAATTCGCTGAAACGAAAAAATCGAAATTTTGGATGCTGTGGAAAGAAACCCGAAAGACGTTGATTGCTGAAGAATTTCAGATTCCTCTTGCTACTCCGTGCAACATTGTAATACAAAGGAACAAATACAAAAATCAGTTCTTGGGCAGTACAACTGACCCGCAGCTACAATAAAAGAATAGGAAGGCGAAAACAGGAGAACATTGACAATCAACTTCTGCAATGGTTTGTCCAAGCAAGGTATGTTATGTTACGATCTCCACCCCCTCTGCCATCTCTCTCTCACACGCACTCTTTCTCCCCCTCTCTCTCCATCACTCACTCCCCCCTCTCTTCTCTTTCTCACACTCACACACACACTCTTTCTCCCCCTCTCTCCATCACTCCCTCCCTCCCTCTCTCTCTCTGTTTCTCGTGCATGTGCACATATGTGAGAAGCTTGATAATAATCAGGAATCATGTGCTGTGTTCGTATTCATTCGTTCATTTCACATTTGACGAGCATCAATATGTAATAGCTTACAACTTATGAGTACCTGTTAACTCCAATTCAGAGTGTCGCCGAGCGCTGTTAAATACTGCTCGTAAATACTTGTGTAGGTGCGTGAGCGCGCGTACACACACACACACTCTCTCTTTCAAACTTTCATGTTCTGTTCCGATCACAAATTATAAAGACAGTTCCTACCTGCATTTCAAGACAATTCTCTCCACAAAGCTTGAAATAAGTCTTTTGTAGTGTGTGATACTGTCTCTGATGCAATCGTACATTGGTGTCATAGTTATTAGCATTCTTGTTAAAATTAAGAATACATACATGTACTTGCATATTTGTAAGCACCCACCCCACACACACACACCATCCGTCGCAAAGCGACGATGATGTCAGTGGCGCCTTAGGTGTGTTATGGTTGATGTTTAAAACACCTTTTGGACTGAGGACTCGTCTGAGAGTAAGTGATTCATTTATTTATAGGTGCATTTGTTAATATTGGGAAATTTCTTAACAATTATGTTGACTTTTAACTATTTACTGTGGCATTCTAAAAATCTGTCCCTCTCTCTCTCTCTCTCTCTCTCTGCACACATCATATACACACGAAAATGTTGATCCCCCTTTCTCTCTGTCATGATGGCCAATGGCTCCAAGAATAAGTCTATGCTCTCCTTTGATGCATTTTTACTCGTCTATCGTGTTTATGCGTTTGTTTGTGTGTGTGTATGTGTGTGAGAGAGAGAGAAAGTGATAAGAAAAGGAAACACGAGAAGTTCTATGTCACAGGGCAAAGTTTACCTGTGAAACCAAACCAAAGAGCCTTCTCTCTCTCTCTCTGTGCTCGGTCTCTCTCCGTGTCTCTATGTATGTGTCTCAATCTCTCTCTCTCTGTCTGTCTGTCTCCCTCTCTAATACTGACATACAGACGCACTAACAATTACAGAAACGTGCAGAGAAAAAGAGAACCAAAGCAAAAACAAACAAAAAGTCGGATATTTGAAACGCTAAAAAAAAATTTTTTTTAAAGAACTCTCAATTATAAGAAACCTCAGCTGTAAGAAAACTCGATTATAAGAAACAAACAAAAAATTCCCCTCAACTTTCTTATAACCGATTCTACTGTAATATAATCTAGTTTTTTTGGCCATTAGGGGATGGACAGGGATGTAACAAATGGTGGTTTTACAAGAAAAGAACAGTCTCTGAACACATACAGATGTTACAACACATAAAACCTGTAAAACATTGACAAAAACTCCTGTTGGTGTTTACACATCATCACTGTAAGTATACAGTGTGGTCCAATTGTTACAGTATAATACTTGGTGTCCAGACTACATAATTGATGAAATTCAGAATTAACATTCAAGTTTGTATCGGGTAAAAAAAGAGAAAATTAAACGAAAAACATCTGTAAAAAGTATACAGCATGGGGGTATAGGAATACCAAACATATGGAAACAAATAAATGCATTAAAATTAACTTGGATTCGGAAACTTTCATCAAGTAACCATAGTTGGAAAAATATACTCTTCTCGTATATTACAAGGCAGAAATTATTAATAAATTAGGTGCTGATTTGTCTGGGCAGGATAAGTTGAATAATTTCTGGAGAGATGTATTCAAAGCATATAAAGAAATCGATGAGATTGTTTATGTCAAAACTGCAGATGAATTCTGTTTAGAACCTTTATTTTATAATAGGAACTTGATGATTGGGGGAAGATCAAAATTTTATAAAAACTGGATAGAAAAAGGTGTATTCTGCGTACAGAATCTTTTGGACAAAAATGGTGATTTTTTGAGTTTCCAGTCCTTTGTTGATAGGTATAACATCAATACAGATTTTGTAACATATAGCGGTTATATTAGTGCTGTGAAAAAGTATTCGAGAGAAGCTGGAGTAAAAATACATGTTATGAAGAAGGTGAGTCAAGTAAACTAATGTCTGTGATATGTTCAGTTTCAAGAGGGGCCTCACTTTATTATGATCTACTGAATCAAGACACTCTAGAGCCAACTTTCTGCAATAAATGGAATGAAAGATTGCTGTAGAACGATGTTAACTGGGCTAAAACCTTTCAGAAAATCCAACAGATAAAAGATATTAAGTTAAGATGGTTTCAGGGTAGAATTAATAGTAGGATACTAGCAACCAATACTGTTTTGAAAAACATGGGCATTGAAAATTCAGAAAAATGTTCTTTTTGTAAGAGAGAAACAGAAAACATTCAACATTTATTTTGGTAATGCCCTCATGTTCAAACGTTTTGGCAAGAATTTCAAAATGAAATGAATAGAAAATGCGAAACTATGAATCTACTGTTGAATGAAAATATTATCCTGTTTGGTTGTGACAATGATTTTAGATCAGATAAAACATTTGACTTAATCCTGTTACAAGCCAAATTCTATATCTACAAATGTAAATATGAAAAAGATTTGCCATTATTTCAAGTTTTCATCGTGTATTTGAAAGCAAGATATGAAACAGAAAAGTATGCTGCATGTCTTCAAATGTCCCTCACTAAGTTCGTTACACAGTGGCTCCCATATTCTTTTTTATTGGATTAATACTTTTTTCTGGCAAGGTTTCCAAAACAAGACAACGGTCAGTTGCTTTGTTTTCACCGTTTGATTAATTTATTTGCTCGGTTCAGTCGTTTTTTTTTCATTTATTTAACTATTATTTTTTTTTTTTGTGTTTACCTTTTGTGGTTATTAGTGTGTTCATATAGGTCTATGATAAGATCTTTTAAAAAAACTCATACAGTGTTTATGAATGGCCCTTATCACTTTGATAGTAGTAGAAATAACAACAGTAGTAGTTGTGTAGGGGTAGTAGTAGTTCTATTGATGGTATTTGTATTCACAGTGGTAGCAAGGTGATGATGAAGAAGATGTCGATGATGAAGATGATGATAATGATTATGATGATGCATATTTTGCTGTAGTTGTTATTGTCTTACTGCGATAAGTATGCGTTTTGTATACCTTACTTGTAAGTTGTTATTATGTTTTGTAATAAAATATGTATTTAATTAAAAAAAAAAAAAAAAAAAAAAAATACTTGGTGGTAAATGACAACCATAGAAAAAAAAGTCTGAAGGAAAAAAAATGAACAATCGTCTGTTGAAAAAAGAAAAAACATTCACATTGCATGCATTTGTTACCATACAACACTGTAGGAACTGTGTTAGTTTTTGAATAAATACTTACATTACTGCCACGTTGTTCTATATAGGAATCCATCACTTGCAGTACGAAGTCTTGGACATAATCCTCAGGTTGTCTGCATTCCCTGCTTCATAATTTTAGGGAATGGAGCTTTTTTATGTCTGTCTAAATCATGGTTCAAAGAAACACACACTGAGATTACTCCATGTGGTCTTCTTTCACTAATGGCACTCGTCTGGTCACAGCATTGACAAAATCATGAACATATGCACAGGTGAGAAACCAGCTGTAGAATGCAAAAAAAAAAAATTCCTGGACCTTTTCATGCAGATGATCCAGAATGGGTTGAATCTCTTAGAGATGGTCGTACCCTGGATCACCTTCGACTGGCATAGCTGCATTGTCGTTGAAATGCAGAAACTGAAGAGAATCTGAAATACAGAATAAAAGTTTCAAGATAAGTAAGCAGAACCACAATTGGGCACGCACACACACACCACACAGTAAGCAGACCCACAATTGGGCACACACACACACACACAAACACCGCATACAGCACGCAGACCCACAGTTGCGCGCGCGCACACACACACACATCACACACAAACAGCCTCCACACACACACACACATGTCCACATGAAGCATGAACAAACACACATGAATGTAAAAACACCACAATGATACAAAACAAAAAATCTGCTGTGGATGAGTGCTTCTGTGTTTTACAAAATGAACAAATTTATATGGAAAACTTGCATTCAGAAATAAAATAATGCTTAGGTACCAGCCGCCGTGACGAAGTGGTTAGCGTTGCAAACTCCCGGCTGGGAGGTCGTGGGTTCGAATCCCATCAGAGTCATGTGGGTTTTTCTGCCCCGACCAGCTCCTACCAGAGTTGAGTTTGCTGCGGATTCAGTTGGGAAGACTGGGACCACACAGTCGAGTTTCATCCTCTTAATGGATGCGTTTCTGAGAGTGTTGCTCAAATTTCCTGACCAACACTGCAGGTGCCTTTATATCTGGGCCTGGTTGACGCCGGGATATATTATGAAAGGAAGCATAGAGTACAGCCCTGTCATGTAGTCTCGGCCTGAAATGGAAATCCGTAGCATCCTCTTTCTCATCGACCAACATAAAAAAAAAAAAAAAAGTATCAAGTTCTGTGGCCCTTCATGCCCTGCTCTCATGGTGACCTCATTTTGATGTCCTCTCCACGTCTGTGGTCTTGGTTTGGTTCCTTGGGGGTCACAGGTATCGGCGAGTCCATGGGGGCTGTCGTTGGTGGGATGTGGTGGCACCCTCCGGAGGGAGAGCTCACTCATGCCGGCTCCGTGACTAAGCAATTATTTTTGTCAGTAAGGGTCTTAGTAGGTGGCGTCCTGCATATGTTAGATCAGAACAGGCGCCACTGAACACCACCGAAGTGACTCGGCAGCAGTGCAGTGTCTCCTCTGGTGGATTGCCTCTTGATGACTTGACATTGACTGCTTTCTGTGGATTGCTGGTGCCAGGGCTGCAGCGGGCCGACCAGGCTGTGGCTGTGGTCGGGGTGTCGGAATGAGCGGCGTGGGTGCACTGCCTCTGAAGTGGTGCAGAGGTTGGGACAGCAAAAAAAAAAAAAAAGTTTAGGTGCACATGTGCACACACACACACACACACACACACACAGAGTCCCACATATCCATACAGTCATTATTTGCCATAATTGTGTGGTTTCAGTAGGAAATAGGGCAAAGAGGAGAATAACAGAAAACGAATAGTCGAATGAAGAATCATGTAGAAAAAAAAGCAAAAAAACAACAACAGAAAAATGGAGCTACTTGCCTGAAACCGGTTTCTGGTCATGAAGGAATTGAAAACTGGAACTTTGTACTGCCGAAAATTGGCACAGTTGACTTTCAGACCTGAATTCCCAGTCAAAACAACAGCAAGGTTGAAGGGTTGTGCACCTCTTTCTCGCCATTCTTTATCAGCTGTTGCTGACCACGCCCCATGCCTCGCCCCCGGTCGCTTCCATGGGACTTTCACCGTCGTCCTGAGCCTGTACCACGTCCACGACCCCGTCCCTCAAGACAAGGAGGGGGTGCAGTGCTCGTTGACTGCACGTGTTTGACTATTTCCACTTCATCACCCACGTTAACGGTGCTTTCTTTACTGCCGTCGTGTGTACAGAACAATGAAGCCACGTCATCACCAGCATGCATCTCCGATAAAAGTGGATGGTGCTGATTCCCACCTGTCTCCTCCTCATCACTAGTATCCTCATCGCTAGTATCAGGATCCGATCCTCAAAGGTCTTCTTTATCACTATCTTGATACTTTAGAACGTCATCTAAAACATCAAGGGCAAGATAACGCTTGAAAATGGGACGCGTCGATGAACTGCTAGGTTGAGCTGCCATCCTGAATATGCTTATCAGCTGATACCTCTCAACTTGCAATTTGCATATCATATGGTCGGTTGGCCCATCGCGTGAAGGGAAAGGGGCCGTACCTTGACATCAGTAGAAGTGGAAACATCTTAGAGGGTCGTCTCCAAGTAGATTTTTCTGCTTTCCATGATGAAGTGACTACGAGGCGTACTTGTATATGGGCGTAGCGATTTTCGGTTTTCACTACGAACGGAACTCATAGCAGGCAGGGAACGGGTTAAAAGCTGTACCACCTGCAGCTTTTATGGAATATTGCATCACTTTGGCATGTATTAATCAGACCAGTTCAGTGGTGGAAAATACAAAACATTATTTGTTTAGCTATGATCTTTCTGGTTATGCATCAAACATGGGCCTTGTCTTTTTTTTGGGAAAATATAATGTCTTGTATGTCACAAATTGTTAATCAGGGCGAGACATTTTAGGAAGGTACAATTGTCAACTGCTGGAAATGCGAGAGGACTGAAAAGACTGCACACAAGATAGCAATTTCTACCAAAAGTTTTTGACTTGTGGGAAAGTGAATAAGCCAGGAATGTCTCCTCATTACTTGTTCGTTTTGCTAAAAAGAGTCATGCCTATAGAGGTTTTAACAGCACTCTTTGACAAGTACACAGAAAGAAGCATGTTGATGCTTCAAGAGCACTGGACTGCGATCCGAGAAGACCGCATTTCTTGACTGGATTAATTTTTACAACCCCTCCCCCTCTTCTTCCTTTTTTTTTGTTTTTCATAAACAAACATGCACGGTTTTTTATTTTGATGGAGTGATGGCCCAGATACGTCATATGCACTGTGGTTGGCTTGATCGTAAACAAGAAATGGGGTGCACAATAACTGTGTCAGCAATAAAGGATATGATACACACAATAGTATCTATGATAAAGGGCATTGTTCAATAACATGAAGAAATGAGATGCAGAGTAACTTGTGTTCACAAGTGTTGACAGAAAGATTTTTTTTTTTTTTTGATAGTGTGTATTTCTCTGTGCGTGCATGCATGTGTGTGTGTGTGAGCATGTGCGCAGAGTTGGACAAAGCCGCTTATAATGAAGCAGGATGTGATGAATGCTGGATATATCAAAGCAAAAAGGTTGGTCCCTGCAAAAATCCATCTTTACATGACTAAGATACGTCCGATGTAACGAAATACTGTTTTTAATGAAATGGTTGGGGTCCCCAGTGGGCGATCAGGCTGGTTATAACAAAGCAGCTGCTAAAATGATCATATGTTCAGCCCCATGAAGAGTTCAAGCCGGATATAACAAAGTGATTACTTTTGTGTTCGGGAACCATTTCTTGGAAATGGCTGGTTCACTGCGGTGTATATTGCTCCATACAGTCGCTTGCTATTCTAGGGAGATGGAGGTGTGCCCCACATAGCACATGAAATGTGTTTTCTATGCGTTGCTCTAAACAAAAATCTCATGTTCATCCATGTGGTTGACAAGCTGCATAATCTAGGATTGTTTGATTTTGTTACACAGCTTTACATAGGTAGATTCAAGTATATTTTACTGTGTTTTTGTGTGTGTAATCATAAGCAATAGAACTGCATTCTAATGTCCTGTAATGCGAGTGCCTGTGATTGTCGAAGCAGAGCAGAGCCGCCAACTTATGTGGGGTCAAGTTCAGACACTGTAGAGGGAGGAGAGATGCGAGGGATGAGGGTGGGGTAAAGGGTAA
Organism: Conus betulinus; assembly: GCA_016801955.1. NCBI lineage: Eukaryota > Metazoa > Mollusca > Gastropoda > Neogastropoda > Conidae > Conus > Conus betulinus. Next base: position 12,039 of record JADBJO010011863.1, read on the forward strand.
GGAGGGTGTCAAGCTTTGATTTAACTGGCCATTAATTTTCATCCATCATCTGCATGCTGCAAAGGTCTGTCGCTAAAGCAAAAAAATTGAAATTATTCAAGAAATTCAAACAAATCCAGCAAAACAGAAGATACTAGAGGAAGAACATGAAATAAACGCCGTTGACACTGGCACCATACCGGCTTTTAAGAGAAGTGTAGAAGTCGGTATTTGGGAGTGAGAACACCGCAGCATGCCAGAACTCATTTTTAGATACCTATTGGAGAGAATCAAACAAGAAATTTGACAGAACTGCTGCATGTACATGTACTAGAGTGCCTTTGGGTTATGTGGACTCCAGTGTTACAAGGATGAGAAAAACTGTCACCCTTTTGTGATCTCCCTCTTCACTTATGGTTGATCATTTTTTCTTTTTTTTTGTCCAGCTGTGGCAACAATTGCCCTTATCTGTTCTGTCAAAAGTGTGACATTTGAGGGTTATTTCCCATCCAGTGTGGTAACAATCATCCATTTCTGTTGTTCCACAGAATGTGAGAAACTGAGGGATTTCTTTTTTTATGTCCAGCTGTGGCATCAATCATCTGTTGTTTCATAAAGTGAGAATTTTAGGGATTTTTTTGTTTGTCCAGTGTGGCAAAAATCACCCTTTTCTGTTGTTTCATCAAATGTGATCATTCACATATCACAGTATAAGTGTCTTTCCATTAACTGTATATGACATTATGAGTGACCTAATATGTACTTCTAATAATACAGACAAAATACATCTATGATTTTCACTGCAATGATGGAGAAAACTTTTTAAAAATATTAACATTTTCTTTTGAAGACCTTATGGAGACACTTGTTTCTGGTTATCCTGATTTGTCAAGCTTTGACAAGCACAAAACTGCTCTCTAGTATGGCAGAGTATGTGTATTTTGAAATCAATTACTGAAGAGTTTATTTCCCTTGGAGTGCATACTCCAATGATCTAACAGTGTTAAACAGTAAACGAACTGTGCAGAACCCTCCTCCCCCCTTTTAATCATGGCGTTGTGTAATTTCTTCTGACAATCTATTCTTTTGAAGTCTTCAAAAAATAACACGGTGAGTTTTGTTTGCCTGTTTGAACCTATTATTGGTTTCTAAACCTTCAAATTGCAATATAGGCCTATGCGATTTATTGATTTACATTAATTTGCAGCCTTGTTTTGGAAACAATGTTTTAAAGATCATTTTTATTAAAGTATATAATAGCCCAGGAAACTAGCTCAATTACTGCCCATGTATGCGGGCACACAAGTGTTAGCAAGGGGGGGGGGGGGGGGGGGGGGGATGTCGCACCGGATGCAACAAAGCAACCAGATAGAAATTCATTTTAACCAGTGCATCGGTTGTAATGACGGCCAGATAGCACTATGCAATTCTAAATGTCCCCACTGATTAGTTAAAAGCAGTTTCGACTGTATTTTCTTTTGGTTTCTTTACTTGCTGCATGGTAATTTGCCTGTGATGATGAGAGACTGTGAACTTCAAATTCAATTTCAGCCAAGTGGGCAAAGCCTCCCTGGAACCACCAGCAAGGGAAGGGTGATGCCCCTGGACCCCACCGGGGTGTTGGCAGACCCTGTATTTTGTCAGGGATTTTTCAAGTCAGCTTTTCTCCAGCCTGATGAACGGATGGGGGTTTACCTCCAAAAAAATTATGTAGACAAAATTTGAACCCCTCTCCTGGTCAAAGTGAGCGTACCGCTGCTGTTGGCACACACATGAGCCTAGAAGATTTTGTTCTTTTTGTTGGGGCTGGCCTGTTAAAAGTGTTCAGTTTCAAGGCCAAACTCCTGCTGGCAGGAAGACAGAAGACAATGCAAATTGTGACTCTTTCCTGCATGCAAGATCCATGGTGACGACGACGGTCATCGGGGAGGCTCTTGGGTTCAGTTGCACATCAGCTTAATCCAGGACAGCTGTGGGTTGGCATACTGCTTTCGCAGAACACTGACTTTTTTCAAGTTGAATTGAATACACCAGCCGCCGTGGCGAAGTGGTTAGCGTCGCGGACTCCCGGCTGGGAGGTCGTGGGTTCGAATCCCATCAGAGTCATGCGGTTTTTTTTTCTGCCCCGACCGGCTCCTACTCAGAGTTAAGTTTGCTATGGGCTCAGTTGGGAAGACTGGGACCACACAGTCGAGTTTCATCCACTTAATGGATGCGTTTCTGAGAGTGTTGCTCAAATTTCCTGACCAACACTGCAGGTGCCTGTATCTCTCGGGCCTGGTTGACACCGGGATATGTTATGAAAGGAAGCGTAGAGTACAGCCCTGTCATGTAGTCTCAGACTGAAATGGAAATCCGTAGCTTCATCTTAATCATCCTCATTGTCATCGATCAGCATTAAAAAGAAAGTCTCAAGTTCTGCAGCCCTTCATGCCCTGCTCTCATGGTGACCTCAGTTTCGATGTCCCTCCACGTCTGTGGCCTTGGTTTGGTTCCGTCGGGGTCACCGGTATCGGCTAGTCCATGGGGGACAGTCGTCGTTGGACGGACGTGGTGGTGGCGCCCTCCGGAGGGAGAGCTCACTCACACCAGCTCCGCGACTGAGCAATTATTGTCGTCAGTAGGGGGCTTAGTAGGTGGTGTCCTGCGTATGTTAGATCAGAACAGGCGCCACTGAACACCACCGAAATGACTCGGCAGCAGTGTAGTGTGTCTTCTCCGGTGGGTTGCCTCTTGACGACTTGACGTTGACTGCTCCCTGTGGACTGCTGGTGCCGGGGCTGCGGCGGGGCTGACCGGCTGTGGCTGTGGACGGGGTGTCGGAATGAGCGGCGCGTGTGCACTGCCTCTGAGGTGGCGCAGAGGTTGGGACAGCAAAAAAAACACAAACAAACCCCCCCCCCCCCCCCCCCCCAAAAGTTGAATTGAATACTGCTAGTGCTTCATTCCAGCATTATGGCGGTAAGGTGTGCACTGCTTTTCTGGTTGCATGGCTTTAAAGGCAACAAAGAACTACCATTCCATAAGTTACTGAAGGAAAGAATGAACAGACAAGATACATGGGAAGTGTCATCTAAACAAGTGGCGAGTCAACATTGTTGGCCAGTGTTTACCAATCAAAGCACGCCTTCATATGGATGATGGATGACTCTTCACATGTTTGCTACCACAACCGAAACACAGTGTTGATTATAATCAAATTCACCCAATCCTACAGCCTTATCGCATTGATGACCTGTTAGAGACCATATAGAGGTTTGTGTTGGGTGTTGTGGCTTGTTTTCAGCAACACTGCAGTCTCGTTTCTTGTCATAATTTCATCTAACATTGCTAACAATCATCTGAATAATAGAAATTGCTCTGGTATGCCTGTAATTTTCCTTTTAATTGGCAAACATTCGAGTGCTTCATCAAAATAATCACAATACGCTTCATTCTACGATTTTCAGGACCAAAAGTAAATTTCTGTAATGCCTTTCAAAACAGCTCTGTCCCCTAACTCACAAAGGGTCAGCAATGGGGAATCTTGTACACATGGAATGCCCATAAAACACTCAGGGGCATATATATGCTGACTGACATTAAGGGACAGAAAGGAAGAGAAAGGCGCACCTTCATGTAGTCCAGCCTCATCCTGGAGCAAAGCGCAGCCAAATAACTTGGGTAAATTGCTCAGGACAAGTTACAGCTACAAAATCTGGCCAGAATTAGCAAAAATACCTTGCACCATTATGACAGTGCAATTTATGACTCCAAAACAAATGTCTGACCAATGAATGACAATACATGTAAAGATCACAAAGCCTGCATATGAGCAAGAAAAGTTGTATCATGACCACCATTTGTTGATACGGAGTGTCAGGTTAGATCAATCTTTACAGTAACCAGTCCGACCATCACTTAACTGTGTGCATGTTCAAGTCCTTTAAAAAACTATTGAGATTTTGAACAGTCACCATAGTACCTTGGTTTTTCACTTCAAAAAGTGATGAACAATACAAAAAGAATTGAAATTTGTATATGCCTGAACTCCCACTTGGGAATTTGTTACACACAAGTTCAATTTGTTTTTCCTTACTTGTTAATACATTTTTTTGTTTTTAATACCCACCATTTGTACTCAAGTTCTGTTTTTTTTTCCGTACTTGATAATAAATATGTGTATTTTTAGCATCCCCCATTTATACATCATGGGCCTCAGACTCACATTTTGTAAACAAGAAAAATGTTAAAATCTCACATTCCATTCAGCTTTTGGGTTTTGTCAATTGCAATCTGGGCCAACTACAAATTGAATCCTTTTTTTCCCCAAAACAATTCCTTTTGCATCACAGCACATCATATTTGTTATGTTCCTGTGCTACATACTTGGATGATTCAAGCGCTTGAAAGGTGAATTAGTTTCATTCTAGTATGTGTGTAAAAGGAAGTGGAAAGGATGAAAGGCATTTGATAGACTCTTGGGAACATTCAGAAGCAGGCCCTGCAGCTATGTAGACTGAAAGCCAAAGACAGTATGAGAGTATTCAGGAGTTCAGGTGCTTTTATGACAGTCGGTGAACAATTGGCGTCTTTTTGTCAGAGATGCCCATTCATGCAAGACAGCTGGAAATGTACAGCATGAAACTATTTCATACAGTTAACTTTGAGGATAACTGCTCCACAGAAAGCTGTACCTTTGTTGGAAAAGATGACCAATTATCTCAATGGAACTTTTGGGTAACTCAGTCATCTCTTTAAAAGCAGGTAGAATTTCTTTACAGACAAAGATTTTCAACACATCAACATCAGCTAAGTTGCAACAGTAGTGCCACAAGTCATATCTTTGGAGGCTGTGGGTTCAATTCCTGTGAAAGGTATGTATATTGATATACATTTAAGTACAGGGGGTACAGAACTAAAGTTGCCTCAAGAACAAAAATAATTCTTCGGACCCATGAAATACAGATACAGACATACTGTCAAAACTCTCTCTTCAACAGGCATCGGTCTGTGACACATGAACTACACAAGTTAATTGAAAAACGATAGTGAAGTTTAACAGTTGTCACTTTTTAAACTATCAACAATCCGGCAGAAGAATTCTTCTGGTTATGATTTCTGGGAGCATTATTTTTCTTTCTTGATCAAACAGCTTTTTTTTTTTTTTTTTTACAATTCTCAGGAAGTCATGCTAGTGAAAATTTTAAACTTGAAGAAACTTAGAACTTCCCTTCACTTGCTGGGAGATCTGGTTCCTGGATTGTCTTCACAAGACCCACAGCAGTAACATCTAGCATCCTCCTTGCTGATCTTCCAAGGCAGTTCATAAGCACCAATTTCTGTGTAGCACAACTGTGCTGGGCAATCAATGAACGAGGAACAGGATGTCCGTTAACAGGATGTCCTCTCCTCCCCCAAAGGCTTGCATAAATCTCTTGATAACATAAAAGTACACACACACACATGCATTAAAAAAAATTTTTTTTTTTTTTTTTTTTACTTTCTAATACACTCATCAACCAAGACTGTTCACATCAGACTTACTTGTAACACCATAATGCAACAACAATCCATTGCAATGCATAATTTTAGTGAGATTGTCCTAACCACGTGTATGTTAATTTCAAAGTTTCGACGCTGGTGGTCTTTGAAGTAGTCTTTCAGTTGGATGGCCTTGACAAGGTCTTACAACCCACTGATCTACACAAGCCTGCATTATAAGAGGATAAAGAAACGTAACCATGGAAAGATCACAACTCCTATCAACATACACTGTCTTAATTTCAGACAAACTCTCTGGGGCATGCTTTAAGTTATTTTAATACCAAGTCCAAGCATACTAGGACATCTTTTGATAATATTGAATTTTTTACAGGATGCTCCATTGGTGTAAAATATGCTTGACTGCTTTGAATTCCACTTCTCAGTAGGCACACAAATCTTTCAAGATACTTATGGATTAATCATTCATTTTTTTGTGTTATGATACTCCAATGTTTGAAGTTAAAATCTTATTTAAAATGACAAGTGTACATATAAATCATTTCCTGTGCGAGGCATCCACTCTCTCCATAGTTAATTTTTAAACCATTTGTCAAAGAGGGTCTTTGATGTTTGAGATACTTTTGATGTTTGAAATACTTTCACCTTCTCAGATTTCATTGTTGGGTCCCTTTCACTACTGATTACTTCTTTTCACATAATCTATCTTTAATAAAAAAAAAACCCAAAAACCCCCCAAAAAAAAAACAACATGAACTGCAATGTGATAGTGGGATGTTGTGTGACAGCCACTGGCAATTTCTGCTGAGCCTATATGACTTGTTCACCTGCAAATTTCCTCCCACCCAGAATTCACTGGTTTTTACTTTCTTGAAAAATGATACTATTCATAAATGGGCTGCAACTTTCCGGCAGCAAATATCAACCAGAAGAACACAAGTGGCTTGCTAGTTTCATTTACATGCTCATGATTACATGTGGCTTGTACAAGATCTTACAAGCCATTCTTCAATATTACTCTCAGACTGTATACATTCCCCTTTTTCATAGCAAAACTATTCTTGCTGGAATCATGAAAAATGTCCAGGCAATTCATACCCTTAAGAATGTCAGTAAAAATAATGCAAAGAAAATCCATCTTGGTGTTAAATTTCTTTTTCGAGCTTACGATTCAAGTGCTAGCTTAATTTACACACACTGGGAATAAAAGACTTCATTTACACAAAGATGTTTTTTATACCGGGAATTACAAAAAAACTTAAGCAAGTCTTGTTTCAGTGTACAAGTTTGTTTCAGTCTCTCAGTTATGATGTGGTGTATGTGAACTCTATGTCTGACACTGCTGCTGCAGTTCTTTGCCCACATGACAAGCTGCCAGAAGAAAACTCTTCATGGGTGCTTCCTGGTTATCTGCTGAAGGTTCCGTGTAATCTGGGGGACACACACACAAGTAATAAGAAAAACAACCAGGATACATACTGAAGACACCTGAATGGAACAGAATCAAACCATTTGTACTGATCTATGATGACGGCAAAAAATGAAATGGCAAGATCAATCTACAAATCACACACCATACTGGTGCTGCTGAAAAGCAGCTATAACACTGCTCTGATTTATCAAATTCATTTCAATACATATTAAAGTACAGATCTTCCTAAAACTTCATAATGGTTGGCTTCAGTTTGTTCAATCTGTACCAACAGAGGCGGCGAGGAGGCGGGGGGAGATAGGTATGGGGAGTTTGCATCATACTCCCTGTTTGGCTTGTATACTTACCATGTCAAGACCATAGCATTCAACGGCAGTTAGTTAGCTCTGAAAGGCCAAATTTTTTGTGGCTAATGCAGTAATAAGACCATCACGTGACGCCCACTTATTTCCGCCAGGGAAGAAGCTGGTGTCAACTTCCTGTTCCTCATTCAACAAGGCCTATACACAAGGTAACCCCGAGAACCATAGCGCTAGCGGGGAAGGTAAGGTGGGCATTAGAGTCTGACATAGCAAGTATACTATTAAAACAGGGAGTATAATACAAACTCCCCATTTTGGCATCATATACTTTACCATGTCAGACCACAGCAGAATTCAAAGGAATTGGAGGAGGGCTGAGTGACCTAATGGTTCTTGTGGGTTAGCAGTGGAATAGATATCGCTGCGTTAGCCGCATAAGAAGTCCCTAGAACCATCAGCCCTGGTCATGCGGATATCCCTTTAATAAAGTTTATGAAGGGATTTTCTGAATGCCAGTAGGCTGCCTCCAGGGTGGTGCAAGGGGACAGAGTGCTGGAACGCTGCAGAAGTGGCCAGCGCCCTGACCTCATGGGCCCGGGGAGATAAGACAGGGAGATCATTATATGCCTGGGCGTAGGCTGATCTGACCGTCTTGGAAAGCCATCTAGAGATAGGACTGGAGGAGCGCCTGGGGTGTGAGCGTTCCCAGTAGCCCTGAATGGAGCTAGCCGAGAACCTTAATGAAGATGGGGGAACAGAGTTGACTGAGCACCAGGAGGCCATCTCTCCCATCGGTAATAGTAGAGGCTCAGTGCTGGCTCTAGTGAAGCCATCACTAATCCAAAGGTCTTGACAGGCCCCAGCCCCAGCGGATATGTCTAGGATGGACTGGGCTCTGTCCGTCTGTGAGGGAGGGGCAGATGCTCGCAACTGAGTTGGCATAGCAGGCATGCGAGCTGGTGGAGCATCTGAGCATGTCCCCATGAGTGCTCACTAGAGAGGGGAAACATAGAGGGGACTTGAGGTCCGGAAACCAGGACAGGGTCAGCCACCACGGGGTGATGAGGCTGAGCCTGGGTTTTCCCAGCCTCGCCTTCCTGATCACCTTGCGGAGGACTGGGAATGGAGGGAAGGTGTATGTTATGTGGCCAGACCAGGGTAGGGAGAGCAACCCTGGGCCTGAACACTGTTCCCCACCAAGCTGAGGGTTAGCCTGCTAAGGGTCCCTTCTGCTGCGTGGAGGGGGGTCCCCACTATGTGTCTCGCGTGGAGGGTGATTTCCTGCACATGGCACCCACAGAGGAGGGCCTCTATTTGGAGAGAGAGGCTGAGGGAGCGAGCCCCCTTCCCCCCTTTGTTGACATAACAAGGCACCGAAGTGTTGTCCGTGAATAGGAGAACAAGTCGGCAAGCAAGACCTGGGGTTGGAAGGAGAGGAGGGCAAGCCTGACCGCTTCCAATTCCAGGGCGTCTAAGTGGAGACAGGCAGACTGTGTGTCTCACACTGAGTGTCCCACACTCCTCAGGTATGAGCAGACCTGCCAACCCCCTAAGAGACCAATGAGTAAGAACTGAAGCTCTGTGAGGCAGAAATGTGTAATTTCAGAGAGCTAAGAGTAATCAAGCGCGACACTTACTTTTTTTTAAACAAACATGATGCGATGAAATTGTTTGCACAATTTATGTGAACTTTACTTTTCTTCAAACACCTTTTATGTGTCAAAAGAAATCTTTACAAATTATGAAAATGTAGAATACACTGGAAACACATATGTGAACATATGCAATGACACCTTCGTTCTCGCCAGTCATCATATTTGTATTATCACAAACCAAGGACAGGCAGTTCTGCCATGGCACACCAAGGCCTGATTGTGCGCCAGAAACAACCTCAAAAATGTTCTCCTCTGTTGCTGACTCTGAGCATGTAGAGTTGGCTATCAGCTCAGTGGCGATTTTGTAAGTCTCGCACCACCCAGGAAAGAATTTGTACCCCCCCCCCCCCTCCCCCCCCTACTTCTATCAGTCCCCAACACAAACGGTCCATTCTGCAGTCCCCCATGGCAAGGATCCTCACAATGTGTGTTGTCTTCGTTCGACCGCTCTTGAACTGTTTGGCGATCTCCAAATCTAAGAACGCTTCTTTAAAAAGCTGGGATGCATGGTCGGCTACGCTAAGAGCGATGATGTACTCGACAAAAAATCCGCCACCAATGCTTCAGCCCGAATTACCCTTTTCCTCATTTCATCCTCATTTGAGGTGTCTACAGTCTGAAAAAAACTGTGTGATGTTGGAAGAATTCGGCACGTTAGAGGAATCGATGTGCTTGCGTGACTCAAGGTGACGCTTCACATCCACCATGGGAAATTGTGAAGTCGGACGCGCAAGTGGTACAGCGTGCACAATTTACACCTTTAGCCGAAGGTCGTATGCAGGGGAATTTTTTTCCGAGTATTCTTTTCGGGACTTTACACCAAGTTTTTTCTTTTTCACATCTTGCTGCAGAACTTTCTGCTCCACGTTTCGGCATTTTTGTAACTTCAAACTTCAAAAGGAGGCCAACTTCGCTGAATGGTAAAGATGGTGAAACGAACTGCGCATGACCGGAAACGCTTCTTGAAGATTACTGGTTATATGCATGGCGCCGTGCGTGTCTGTACATAAGCCGATTTTTTCGTCGTGTTTTTTTTTTTTTTTTTTTTTTTTTTTAAACTTTCAATGCGTAATTTTTTGGCTAAATGTGTAAGGGCGTAAGATTCATCACTTGGGCATAATAAATTACGCGAAATGCATAATGGTTGGCAGGTTTGTATGAGGGTTCTCCAAGTGGGCGACCAGCCCGAGTTGGAGGGGTCTGTGTAGAGGTCATGGGTTGGGTTGGGAGGGAAATGGGACCCTGGGGAAGACAGTGGCAAGCCGCTCTTCTGTAGCCCATTGGAACCAAGGACCCAGGGGACGGACTGATGCCAGTGGTCGGAGGTCAGAGACCATCGACGATGGAACTCCCTCCGGAGTTGGCGCTTGGGGACTGGCCTTGGGGATGAGGAATGAGAGGGACTCCATCATCCCCAGGAGGGAGGAAGGGTTCTGGCTGGGTGTGGGTGGACAGGCGGAGGCGGGAGAGGCGGGAGATGAGGTCCCCAATGCGGGTGGACCTCTCTGGGGTGGGGGAGACCATATAGGGAGTGTGTCGAAACTCATGCCCAGAAAGGAGCACAGCTGACTGCAGTTGAGTTCACACTTGTCGGGGTTGGAAACAACCCTGGTTTGGAACAGAGGCATAGAGGATGGTTGGTGTGGGATTGACACCAGGCCTGGGAGGGACCCAGGACGAGCCAGTTGTCCAGGTACACCAGGAGGCGAAAGTCCTCATGTCTGGCCAGGGAGGCCATCTCCTTGGCCACCTTCATGAATAGGAAGGGTGCCGGGGAGAGGCCGAAGGGCCGAAGGGGAGCGGCCTGAACTGGAACCCCTGATCTTGCCAGACAAACCATAGGTATTGTCTGTGGGATGGGAGTATGAGGTTGGAGTAGAACCCCGGTTGGGATGGGGGATCTTAGTGATGGCCCCCTTTTGGGGGAGTTCTGAGACTTCCTGGCGAAGAGCCTTCGCCTGGCCCGGGGAGGGATCGCTGGGAGAGGGAGGGGGGGGGGGGGGGGGGGGTGTGAACTATCAGAAGAGGGAGCTCGTGGGCCCAAGGCAAGCGGAGCCCCTCCTGTAGGACCGCTACTATCGATAGGCTGAGGCCCAGTATGCCTCACTGGTAGGCATGCCAGGATAAGCTGCCCACCAGAGGGGCCGAGGTGGAGGGGTAGCGGTCTGAGTTTCCCTACTCCCCCCCCCCCCTCCCCCGGTAAGAGTCTGAGGAGCGACAAGTCTAGGCGAGCCTGCTTGGAAGGAGAACCAAGGCATATTGGGCACCGGAGGAACTTGTCCGGGGCTGAGGTCTCCCTCCCGACAAGGTCCGGGCGCCAGTGCTCAATAGTGGACAAGTCGTGTGATGAGGAGAAGGAGTCCTCTACCTCATCCTCAGAGTCGGGAGTGTCGGGTTCCTGAAGAGGTTGCGACAAACCTTCTTGAGGAAGCAACTGCACGGGTGCGTGAGGGTCCCACCCTAGCTTGGTAGTGGAGGATGCAAGGGCGGGTCCCTGGTGGCTCCATGATCAGCAGCCAGACAATGGGAGAGAGTCCGTCCTGCCGATCAGACAGCGCCTGAGAGGCAGGGAGACAGAGGTCGAATTAGTGCGAGGCTAGGAGCCACATGCGACCATGGAGTTGGTATTGTTGGTCTGCTGTGAGCCACTGGTCCCTCTGAGGGGCATAGAGTCACAGGTCCCCACGGAGGAAAATTGGCTGTGGCGGCCCTGGGGCAGAATTTCCATGGGGGCCAGGGTAACCTGAGACAGCAGGGGGTGGGGGTTGCAAGACAGCATGGCCTGTCGTACCCCTCCCCCCCCCCCCCCCCCCCACATAGAGTGCACTGCCTCATACACCTCCCTGGTGGGATCCATGGAGGCCCCCTGTGTAACAGGGGGAGCGGTGGAGGACACGGTAACCAAACCCCCTATCCGCAGTTCTGTACCCCTAGGGGAAAGTGCGACAGTTGATCGGGGTGGGTTGACCGCCAGGACGTTCCTCGTGCACCAGTGGTGGCTGCACTTGTGCACAGTGGGGAGAGCATCATGAGCATGTGTGCTATAAGTGTGGGGATGAGCCAATGGTACCAGTCTCATAAAGGCGAGTGATGGGTGGTGATTTTGTATGCATCCCTGCTGGTCCGCCCCTTGGCAAAATCCCACAGGGATCGAAGGTCGTGTGACGCAGCATGATAGAGAGAGTTGTGTGTCTCACCGTGCATTGAAAGGGAAGAGGGTAAGCCAGCCAGTAAGGTGGGCAATCCTGCTCTCCCTGACAGGTAAGGTGGGAAATCCCACTCACCCTGACGGGGAAGGTGGGAAATCCTGCTCTCCGACAGGGAACGTGGGTAAGAGTGAAATCCTGCTCTCCCTGACGAGGAAGGTGGGAAATCCCGCTCGACAGGTGGGAAACTACCCACTTTACCACCGACGACCCTGGAGGAGAAGGCGAATTTGGGTTCAAATTCTAAAGCGGGCTTTCCCTTTTTTGGGGTAGCCTGCACTGGACTGCAGGATGTAGAAGTAAATTTAGAAATGGTGGCAGCTTGCCTTTCGCCCTTCGAATGCAGTGATCGTGTGTCCGCCGGGTGCCTAGAGGAGGTATCAAATTGATGGTCGCGCGTCCCCTCCGCGGAACCCCCCTCTACACCGGCTGTACGTTCTTCCGTAGCAAGAACGGATTACTCCAAAGAATCGGCACGTGGGTCCTCCGGGGCAAGGAGCGATTTCTGAACAGCAAAGTGGCTCGACCCATAGGTGCCCTTCACCATGTTGGGCTATGGTGGCAGAGCAAACACGGAACACACGCCACAAAGTGGAGACAAGTCGGTAGATTGAGAGATCGTAAAGAAACTTGATCTACCTTGTATTATGATAAATAAGGCACTAATAAGTGTGCACAAGTTGGTAGATCAAGAGATCGTAAGACACCCAAACTACCTTGTAATAATGATAAATAAGGTACTAATAAAATGTGCCTGGGGAAACCTCCATACCGCCAAACCAGGTGCAAACCAGGTGCGACTGAAGGTGGACACCAAGCGGTGAGGCAATAAACCTCCGTACCGCCAAAACCAGGTGCAAACCAGGAGCGACCACATGTGGTAAGGCAATAAACCTCTGTACTGCCAAACCAGGTGCAAACCAGGTGCGACCGAGGGTGGACACCATGCAGTGAGGCAATATGGTGGAAACGCCGACCAGCTTGGAACAATCAAAGATGGTGGATCGATTGACTGGTGAGAGTTTGATCGCCAAAAGTGACAAGCAATGGAGCGCGAGAGCAAAATAAACTAACGCGCAGCAGCTATACCGAGAGCGAGGCTGAAAGGTGACTAGGTAGAGGAGAATTCAGGATAAAGAACCTTGTTTCTTCTCTTTAATAGGGGATTGAGAGATCTTAAGGCAAACTCGATCGACCTGTACTACAAATTCTCTTTAATAGGGGACTGAGAGATCATTAGGCAAACTCGATCGACCTGTACTAGAAATAATGATAATAAGGGAGTAAAAGATCGAGAGATCGCAAAGAACTCGATCAACCTGTACTAGTACCAATGAAAATATGGTGCTAATAAAAGTGGGAGGGGGGAACCTCCATACCACTAAACCAGGTACGACAAATGTGGACGACCACGCCGAGGTCGACCAGTGTGGCGCTGATAAAGATGGCGGCTCAAGTGACCGGCGAGAGTTCGATTGCCGAAGTGAATTTACAGAAATGGAGGGCAAGAGTGAAGATAAACAGGTGGAAGAGAATAAAGGATGAGGAGGGACACGTTCCTACAAGGGGTGGACGCGTTCTTACACCAGCGAGTAATGGCCGAATGGAGAACAAATGGCACTGAAAAGTGATGTTGCGAGCCGTCACGCCGCAGAGCGTGAATAAAGATTAATAAAAATAATAAACGCCAACCTTAAGCCTCACGCGGCAATAGTACCAATGGTTTAGCGTAAGCCACAACAGAACCAGTAAAGAAGGCCAGCAAACAACCAATCTTTACAAAAACAGATGTATAGGCGAGACAGAACAATAAAACCTGTCCTTGTTAGGCAGGAGGCCGAAGTAGAATACGGAACAGGAAGTTGACACCTGCTTCTTCCCTGGTGGAAGGAGGGTGGCATCATCACATGATGGTCTTATTACTGCATTAGCCACAAGAATTTCAGCCTTTCAGAGCTAGCTAACTGCTGTTGAATGCTATGGTCTGACATGGTAAAGTATATGATGCCAAAATTGTGATCTGTGGTATCATTTACCCAAAAAGCTTGATTTCATTTTAACTGGACATAGGCCTAGTTATGACACTTGGGAATGCAGGGGATGTTAAGACAGGGAATCATCATGCAGGGTAAAGAATGACAATGTGTCATGATATAGCGCTGGAGAAGAGCAGAGGTTGGATAGATGGGGAGCCTGAGGAATTGAGGTTCATGTGTGTCTGCTTTTATGAAGGAAGGGCAGAGGGCAAGCAATCGGTGTGCATGTGATAAAAAGAGTAAGAGGCAGAAAGAATGAACTGAACAACTTCGAGGTGATTGAAAATGGAAGATCCAACAAGAGGGATTGGATGAGGGAGGGGTTTCCAGACAAATACGAATCATGTTCCGATTAGCGTGTGTGTATATGTGCACATGTGCACCTGTGTGTGTGTATTCTTGTCCCTTCTTTGCTGCTCTTTACATAAATCCACACTTTTGTTTGATTTTATCCAAATTTGGAGTGCAGACCTGTTGACATAATGGGCCAAAACAAGAGTGAATCACTCTTATGCTTCAAAGTTGCATTAATTCTATTTTTAATGTGACATTAACTCAATGCAGACGCAGCTTTATGCCACAACTGTGACATGCTGAGACGCACTATTTTGGGTATTTTTTACAAAAATATACAGACAGAACCAAACTGAATACAAAAATAATCATAAGTTTTTGAAAACATCAAATCATGTTCTTTTAAAAAAAAAAAATAGAACAATCCTGTGCTCAGTACACACTTCACTCACCACTGATCTGAAAATGTAGGGAAAAGCTATCAGCAAAAACTTTTTTATCCACATAGGTATGGATGAAAAATCAATATGATCATAAATGTAGTAAACACAATGAGTGGCAAACACATAAAAACAATGTATCTTTGACACACACAGCTGTAGGCATGTCCAAACTTCAAACAGAGTGCTGCTGTCACTGCGGTGCAAGTTCTTGCATCTTTGATTGAAGGAGAGAGAGAGACAGTGAGAGACAGAGAGAGGGAGAAAGAGAGAGCGAGCTGGGGTTAGTTGAATGGGCGGGGGGAAATAAGAGACAGCGAGAGAAAAAAGAGAAAGAGCGAGAAGATGTGCGAATTTGGATGGCAGTATGAGTGACTGAGGGAAGTAGAGAGGGACCTGATGAGAGGTTCAGAGAGATGCAGGGAGAGAGCAACTTTCATAAGAAACAGACTGGAATAACATCAGGGAGGGAGGGAAGTGAGTAAGATATGGTCAGGCAGTGGCTAACAACATCATTACCAGTCAATGATGTAATCGACTGACTGAATTTGATCTTAAACACTCTTCTCCTTTTCCTGTCAAATGGATGAAGCTGATCAATCTTGAGGGGATGAATAGCTCATAGGTGTATCTGGGAGAGAAAGAGTGAGATGGCTGGCAGAAAATGGGGACAGGTTTCAGGAATGAGAGAACATGATGCACAGAGAGAAAGAAAAGAAACGACAAAAAAGAAAAAAATAATGGTGATATTGTGTGAAAGTAAGGGTAGAGAACTTGGGAAAACGGGGATGAATGCATTGCGTTGAATTTGGCTAGGTATATTCAGACATGCATGGGCTAAAATTACTCCTCAGCAGCAGTTTCCCGATTTTCAGTAGTATAGTAGGAAGAAACTCGTGGGCAGCGCAGCAGCAGAGAGTCCCCAGAAGGGAAGCCCCCTTCAAGCAAGTGTTTCGGCCCTTATCTCCTGACACTCTAGGGGGGTGGGCCACACCCGGTTCATGACTCCGGATGTCCCCTCTGCTACCCCTTTTTTCCCCATCTTGGGACGAGCCATGGCTGTGATTCGAACCCATGACCCTCTGGACATGCTCATTTTCCACTTAATGACTCGCACTCTAATCACTGAGCCATTCGGGCACCTGATATTTGTAGGGGAAGTTAAGCCTTATGAAGTTCACTTTTGTTCCTCCTTGACCAGATCCAGCTTGAACACCTCTCTGCCGTTTCTGCCACTGCTTTCAGGGCTCTGGTTTTTTTTCCCTCCCTGCAACTGAGAGCTGTTTCATGAGGCTGTATGCAGACATTCCTACAAACCCCCTAGCTCCAATTTCTGCAGTGAGGACTTTGACCTGATAGCCTTCTCTCCTCAGGCGAAATCACACAGCCAAAACGCTGAGCGCCTGCCAGCGCCCGGTAAACACGTGGCAACAATGGGCGCCGCCATGTTTCTCGTAGAAAGGAAGTCTCGCGAGAACGTGACTTCCTTCTTCCTGTAGCCATTTACTTCCGTTTGCAAAAAACCGCGAGTCGATACGTGCCGTGGTTCTCGAGTTTCGAATTTTTTAAGTTTTGAGGTCGAAATCGAAATGCGTTTTTTTTCACCATGGCTAACCTTGAGTTCTGCCGTTCTATAATGAGATTTAGTGATGGAGATACTGTGTTTTGTAGGATTTACGGCATAAGACTTAGTGAAAGTGCTGCGTAATGAAGCTTAGAGTGACCTAGATTTCGACTGGACTAAAGAGGGTTAATGATTACATAAACATGCAGATGTCAATGAACTTGATGGTCAGTTGGTAAGCGGGATGGAGACATGACAGAAAAGAAACTGTGCATGTGTGTGTGTGTGTGTGTGTGTGTGTGTGTGTGTGTGTGTGTGTGTGTGTGCGTGTGTGTGTGTGTATGTGTGTGTGTGTGTGTGTGCGCGTACGTGTGTGTGCATGTGTGATTCTTTTCCCGAATGACAGAATTCTATCAAATACAGAAAGAAAACTCAACTATTTTGGATCAGACAAATAGTAGAAAAAAATAAAATTTGCTTTTAATCGAACCCTTGTCTGGCCAAGTTATGAAACAAATGTCTATATATACTGGAAAAGCAAAATCCAAAACGACTGAGACGTGCACCTACCCAGGACATACATGGGCAAGGTCTTGCACAGGAAACCGTAAGCAAGCATGCATGCATATGAAATATCTGTACAGTTATGTCTTTTTTTGTGTGATATGAATTGGACTGATAACCGATGGAGGTATGTCTCTCTCTCTCTCTCTCACACACACAGAGGAACGTGCATTGAACATATATATAAAGAACGTAGTAAAAAGAAAAGTCCAAGAGAAAATATGACTGGAGTGAGTAAAAAGAATGTTACCTCTTCAAACTTGTGGATCTGGCGGATGAAGAAGTCACCGTAACGACGGGCCACTTTGGTATCCGCAATGTGAATCATGTCCTGCCATAAACAGTTGTCTATTAAAAGAAAAATGTCCTCCAACAAGTACCAAAAATGTTAATCATGTTCAACCACAAAAAGCTGTCTATAAAAAAAAAAAAAAGAATCTAGTGTGTGGACATTATGCCCTATGCGTCTGTGGGCAATGTGAATTATGTCACAGCTATGCTGTAAAATATAAACAGACCAGACCACAGACCAAAGCCGTGTTTGAGGAGAGAGAGCAAAAGAAGCACACACACACAAAAAAAGAAATCAAAGTTTCCTTGTGAGCACCAGCCTCCACAGTGCAGTGGGGATAGTGGGGAGCAAATGGTGGTCTTTCATTCCACTGAGAATTAATCACATAGCAGCTTCACGAGTCACAAGCAAATAAAAAAGTATCCTGTGTTTGCTATAAACATCTAATTGGCAATGTCTTAATTCAATAGTAAGAGCGCTTCCAGTAGAAAAAAAACAAGACTGGGTCAGAGCACATTGCGGCACCTATCTTCTTCTTTAACCAAGTAAAAATCAAAGTGAAACATAGTTTTATTTCTTATAGTAAAACTTTCTCCCAGATGGCTATCCCTTTAAACAAAATATCTACTGCTTTACACAGTGCTGCAAGTAGATCATGTACACTATGCAGACTAAAGCTGGTTCACTTGTTTACATGTGCACTCAAATATAACCAAATATTTGTAAAATCTTCACAAACTGCACACACACACACAGAAAAAAAAAAGGCACAGAAAAGAAAAAAGGTACAGAAAGAGACCTCACCCCGTCCACATAGAAGTCCACCTCTGAGGAGGACTGGAACTCCCCCTCCAGACAGCTGGTACCCTTGGTCCACACCAGGTTCTTCATCTTGTGCTGCACACAGGGCCATAGTTGGTCATGATTCATAACACAATTGACACAATCCCACTTCTTGTGCCATGTTGTCATTTCTGTCATCATCAATAAGGCATCAAATATATAATATTTTCAATATCCAATGGACAGAAGGCGAAAGTGGAGAGGCTGGATCCTAGAATCTTTTCTATGCATCAATTTACAGATTTTCACAAATCAATGTGAATGGTTTTCCAAAGTGATCTTGAGACTAAAAGCAAGTGTGAATGGTTTTCCAAAGTGATCTTGAGATTAAAAGCAAACCTTACCAAAAAAGGGCACACACAAAGCCATCCAAAGGCTCCATATCATGTACCTGGTGTATGAAAACCACCCAAAATACACTTTTCAACTCTAAGCAAAAATATTTAGAGTACTAAAAAATTGAAATTTTGCTCTTTTGGATTATCTTCTCCTGGTCAGATATCCTGTATGGTTATTTCCCTTCCACTCTTTGATAAATGGCTTATATCTTCACTAATATCAATCATGAATTAAATCACATTTAACTCTTTGATGACATGGTGTACGTATTCACCAATTTTAATTATAAATTCAATCATATTTCATTAGTTTGGAACACACAGACCAATGAACACAATGACTTGCAGATATGATATGCGAGGTAGATGACACAGAACGTAATGTGATCATATTATTCCGAGTCCTGGAGTAGTTAACGATATGGTATATGTATGGAGTAGTTAACGATATGGTATATGTATTCACCAATATTATCATAAACTGAATCAAATTTTGTGAGTTCAAACATACAGAGCAATGAACACAGAGACTTGCAGATAAGATATGTCAGCTAAGCTGACACAACATTACTCTAAGAGCGAGCAGGAATGTGATCAAGTTATTCCGAGTTCTGAAATAGTTTTCAACAAGTGTGTGACTGTATGACAATGACTGACATAGTCTGGGCCTATGCATGTGCTGTAGTTGTGTCCACTCTCCAGTATCTGAGGGATTATGTGTCTGTGTCTGCATCTACATTTGCTTTAACATGTGGAAGACTAGAAGAGAAAGAAAATGCACATTACCTTGAAGCACATAAGTTGTGTGCGCAGTGTCTCCTCAGACTGCAACATCAAACAGCGAAGACTGATAAAATCTAACATAAAAAGAATTGTTCTTTTGCTGTATCCTCTCAGTGGCATTACTCCCACCTACTAAGCCACTACTGACAACAAGAGCATGCTCTAATTTGGCTAGATCCCCCCCTCCACCCTCAAAACCAAACAAACGAACAAATCAAAAAAAAGAAACTTTAAAAAAAACCAAAAAAAAAACAAAAAACAACCAGCACCTTCAAATCATGCAAATGAAACCTGAACATCATAACATTACATAAATATATGAACACAGTTTCAATCTAAATTTCGTACCTGCAAACATGGCCTTCTTTGGGCCGTCACTTCACAGAGCAAAAAAGTCCTGCCTTGAAATTTAGCAACAAACAATAAAGACGCTTGTCTACACTATTCACAAAAAGTGTAAGAAGACACCTGAACTACTGAATTCCTTAGAACATGTAAAACTTCACTAAGACCCCGGCCTAAAACTTTTAACCCTATGCCAAACAATGCTCGGGTACCTCTGAAAAGCACTTTGAACCTGCGCTAAAGCATTGCTCAAACATCTAAACTTGTCTCGTCCAACTGGTTTCAAAGCATATATATCTGCATAAACTTCCAGGTAAGGTAATCATCTCACACATTTTAGCCTATCATACACATTCAGTCGATATGTTGGTTTATCGTTTTTTAAGCCAACACGATGACCAAACATCAAAGACTGAGCGCCAAACAATTTGAAGAGATCACAATGATCTCAGTTAGTGCTTTTGATGACTGAACTCTTGAATCATCATCAATTTCTTCAGTTACTCATGACTGATGAACTATTAACATTGTTGAAGTTTGGGCCTGTAATCTGACAGAAATGCTTGTCCCATATTCTTAGACATAAAGAGGTAAGCAAGCCAATTCAAGCAGAAAGACTTCTATGACTATAATATCACATGACTGTCACTCTCTAAATATGTTTCCCACATACACCAAATCTGGAACAATTAAAAACCACTAACTGTTTCACAGTAAGTGAAAGTTTCAATGTCTTGGGACTAAAAAAAAAATCTACTGCTGACATTCCAAATCCAAGTTATCTAAGCAATCACATGTTTAACAGTACTTCAAAAGTCAGGAAAAGCACAATATTACAATAACAATCTGGTATGTTGTAGAATGTATGATAACAATGACATGAATCTGTCGCTCAACAGAACAATTTTTAAGAGTTTTGTTGAAGTGCTGTATCTGTTTCTGCAGATCAGCCTGAACCTGCTAGCAGGATAGGCAGCTCAACAACAACAAAGAAGAAATGGTTGAAAAGGTTCATTATCAACTCCAATTTTTTTTTTTTTTTTTTAGGTATAAAGTTAATAGAAAGGGCAGTGTGTGCTCATCTGCATGATCAAAGAATATGCGCACACACCATTTACATCCATGCAAGTACACATACACATAACTTTCCATCGGACTCTTAACTAAGCTATCTCAGCTCTGTGGTATGAGGGGGAAAAAAAAAAGGAAAGAAAGAAAATCTAGGAAGACTTCATGTATCATGAACAGAGGTCCTATCACATCCAGTTTCGGTCTTTACATACAACAGAAACAAATTTGAACTCCCTTGACAACATTTATGTGTTACACATCCAATTACACGAGGTTTCTAACATCCCTTTTTAAGGAGTTTGAAGCTTTATGCAATCCTGTAACATATCTCATATTATCAATTCTATTCACCAGTCACACTGGAGAAATAAAATGAACTGAATGCATCACTCTAATAAACAAAATCTGGTCATAATATTTTGGAAATGTAGTGAATAATGACTTTTATGTGCAAATACCACTAACACTACACTTCTGCTACCGGTACTACTCTTCAAAAATCTTCACATCAATTGGAATATAAAAAAGTTTTAGAAACACATAAATGTCACATCCAGGACTCCCATTTAATGTGTCTCTACATCCTGTACGCAGGAAAAAATACATTTAAAATTTTCAGATGGGGTCCCAGGATGCATTCAAAATTAAACAAGAGGGTCCACGGATGTATTAAATCTCTTCTAACGAGTGTCTGCATCATGTCTGCTCAGTCGCTTACTCTTGGTCTCTGTCTCGCAAGGAAAGAAAGCAGCGAAAGCAACGCAGCTGTGTCCAGAAAGATCATGACTTTAATATCAACAACATAATATACTTAAAGGCCAATACAGCAGTGGGTGGTTTTGTTGTTGTTTACAAGCTCTTCTTTGCTTTCTGATGCGTGGTATGAATCTATGAGTGAAATCAAAGTTTCATTTTCACCAGCTCTGGGGTAAAACAAAATTAGTAATTTACAAACCAGAGATTCAACATGGACTGGCCAAATCTGTTCCCCTGTGTGAATGTGATGAAGGCAATATGTTTTGTACTGTGTGCTGCAATGCAAACGAGGAAATCTTATTCCATCTATGATCTTGCCGAAGAGCTGGCCATTTTGTGCTAGTTGAAATGGATAACACAAATATGCACAGAATTGTCTAAATTATGAAGCTGGCTGCCTTAACACATAGAACGAGAAGTAGGACAAAACTTCAAAGAATGCATTCATCACAAATAAAGACAACTTAAAAAGTAAAATCTGCTGTCTTAGATCATCAGCATTTGCCAACTTTCAAAATAGACTTCTGGTTCAACTGTACTTGAATCTTAAAGGTGGCTGACGGCTCTTTTTCAAGGTAAACATAAAATTCCTTCCTTTCAAACTCAATTTCTTTTTAATTCATTTTTTTCTTACAAATTTTTCATACGCCTTGGATGAATCAGTTAGCCAACATACTATGTTGTGCATTTTTGCTTATGCCAAATAGTTGAACTGCTGATTGCGTAGGTAAAAATAAGATACCTTTGTGGCACCATATACACTTACGATAGTTATTTGCTCAAATAATCTTTTTGTTGACACCGTGTCACAGACAGCTGTAATCCAATCAAATTTTCAGTTTTCTTAAAACCACAAGTCCAGTCAATGTAGACAAGAGCCATAATGAATGTTGAATTTGCTTATTACCATTTTAATAATACTTTATGATATAAATCATTTCTTGTTCTAGTTAAATCTAATCATAAACGTTTTTTTTTTATCCATGAGAGAAAGACAGAGGGAGAGAGAGAGAGGGGGGAGAGAGTGAGTGAGTCTGAAATCGTAGTGTTTTTTTTTTTTTTTTCTATGTGTGTGAGTGTGTGTGTGTGTGTGTGTGTGTGTGCGTGCGCACACGCGTGTATATGTGTATGTGTGTGTGTGTGAGAGCGAGTCTGAGTGAGAGAGACTGACAGTGCGTGCATATATAGTAACCTCAAAAATGCCTTTTAATGAAAAATGAATAGAAGCTGAATATTTAAAGCAGTAGAAACTTAACTGTCATAAACATTCAGACAGTAAAAGACAGTGGTTGAAATTAGGGACCATTTAAAATTTTGACGTGTGAGCCCCAGGACCTTTAAGAATTGCTGTGTTCAGGATCCCAGGACTCAGCGAGGCGCCTTCCCACCTCTGTACAGAACACAAATCTCTGATAAAAGCATAAAAGTATTTTATTTATATATAGTGCCTAAGGACAGTATGCCACTGACTGATGCATGACACAATGACTAGGCTATCTGGTGGAAAGAGACAACAAAGATCAGAAGAGCTGAGGCAGAAAGGAAGGCTCTGCCCTTACCAAATCCATGAAGATGGCCAGTTTGGAGATGGGCAGTGTGGTGTACAGCTTCAGATAGCTGCAAAAAAAACAATCATTCTTAAGTATTTTGCACCATGTCAATGTACACTTTGTGAAATTATATGTCTACAAAAGAAAACTCTCAGCTGGAGGGAGGAGGAGTAGGGGAATTAGAGACCACAGGTGCGGACACCACAGGTGGAATCCGTCAGTCTCCTTGTTTATTGTATCAGTCTGCTTCAAGAGTCATCTTGTGGCTGTAAATAGGTGGCAGCCAAAAAATATTCTTACTGTATGTAATGTTACTTTTGTCTTTTTCTAATAGACATTTCAAAAGAAACAAAACAAAACAAAATTACTGTTCTACCTTATTTAGTTCCAGAGATATTGTTAATTAAAGTTTGACACTTCCAAAACATGAGTCAAAATGGCAATTTGGAGCAACTTTGAAGACCTGGAGCAGCCAAACAACGCAAAACACACAGCCCATTTTTTTTACAAACTTGCAGACCTCAACATGTACTTACAGTAAAACAAATACACATACCAATAGGAGACATAGTTTTTTTTTCAGCAGCAACAAGCCAAAAATGACTATTTTTACGTTTAAAAAAATGTCACATTTGCACATTGTACCATTTTTGAGGCTCTGTAATTTTAACAAAATTATTTGAGGCTCATATTTTCTGTCATTGTTCCAGTGTACTAAATATGTAGTGTAAGTCCAATTTTTTGTAGGCACAAGGGAGTTCAAAATTATGAAATATGGAGGCTTACTTTTGCTAAAATGTGCAAAAAGTGCAGCGACGACCATATTCACAACAAATATACAATAAACTGTCATAACTTTTAAACCACTCCAGATATTGCCTCAATATTTGGTACTGTGATGTATATTGATAGTTCCAATAAGTACATGCAATTACTTTTTTTTTGCCTAATATTACCAGTTTTTACTGTTTCAAAATGGCCGCCAGATGACCTGAAATGCCACAAGTCTCAAGCATGTGCAAGTCTTTTAAGACAAGAATCAATAGAAAGTTGCTAAAACTTAGTGTTGTCTATCTGGAGATGTGTTTCCTTTCATATGGTCAATAATAAGAATATAAAAACCAGTTTTTACATGTCAGATTATGTAATATTTACCAGATTTTCCTGTTTCACAATGGCCGTTATTTTCAATTTCATATTTTCAGTTAGAAAACAAAATTTGGAAAAAAAATGACCCCAACAATAATGGGGATTTTCACATAAAACACCAGTGCCTATGGCTGCATTTACTTTTTGAAGTGCACTGAAGTCAAATTCAGTACAGCTTCTTGCTATTATTCTGAGAAAAAAATCAACAACGTTATACCAGCAGAAGAAATGTCACTGCCTCAGCTATTGAAAGTACATATTTGGTGACTTTGAATAATAGAGGTCTATACAGCACACTTTTTGATGTCTTTTCCCCTCTGAGGTAGGTTTCATGGAGTGGTAAAGCATTAAATGTCTACAGAGCTCTGAAGTCCATATGCTTCTTCATAAGCAAATCCATGGTTTCAACGTACCATGTTCTGCCTGAAGATGAGATGGGAGCTATGCTGATGTCCTTCCCACAGGCAAACACAAAGTTTCTATGGACCTTCCATTTGTCTGCAACTTTGGGCCAAGCAAATGCTGTCTTCCTAATGCTGCATTTCTCCATGAAATTGATTTTACCCACTTCTGGAGAGATGACTTCAGCAACCAATGTAGAAGTCGTCGTCGTAATGGAAGGCAACCAAATCTCCCAACTTGCCAAACTGGCACTTGGTGAAAGACGGCTGGTGTCCATCACCGTGTGGATTTGCACAGTTGAAAGATTCAGAAGACGGGCTTTGAGCAGCACCCTGAAGTCTGGGGTTTTTCTTTGTGATGGTGGTGAGCAGGACCATGGCCACAATGACGACCAGCGTTTCCTTGAGGGGGGGAGAGCAGGAGCAGGAGCAAGATCTGAAGGATTTGGAGAATGTGGTGCTGAATGATTTACTTCAACAGCTGTAGCAGGTTGAAGTTGGCTGCAGCAGCAGCAGGAGATACACAATCATCCGCAGGAGGAACAGCAGGACGACAATTTCCAGGGTGTCTGCCACTAGCAGGACATGTAGCTGAAGCAGGATTGGAGGTGATACGCACAGAATTTTCTGCTAAAAAGCTTTCGAATCTGGCACTCAGCACCTGGACTGTACCCCCATAATTGCAGGAGTGGAGATTTTTTTCAAAGAACCACCCTGTGGTACTGAATCAGCTCATAGTGCTGCAGCTGATCTTTGCGTGTGCGATACATGAACAGCAACGGTTGACATCAGCTGCAGTGCAGCATGGTCCCCTATGAACTTGCATCTGCCTCACTATTTCATTGATCTTATTAGTTCTTCGAGCCTGTGCTGCCTCTTTTTTCTGCCGTTTTTTTTCCAGAATAATACTTTTCCGGCTAATACTGCCTTTCTCTGCCTGGACATGCTGCTTCCGAAGCTGAGGAGCCTTTTCAGCAGAGAGGCGAAGAAGATCACTTTTTTCCTGCTCCTTTTTTGCTGCTGAACCATACAGAGATGGATTTGTTTCTCTTCATCATATTGATGGTGCTATGGTGTCTTTCTTCGATGTATGTAGTCACCAAGTCAGTTGCTACCCCCCACAGCACAGCACACACACACAATTGTTGATATATTATGTGCGCTCATGAAAAAGCAAAACAGACAACAAAAAAAAGGTGTGTGTGTGTGTGTGTGTGCGTGTGCGTATGTGTATGTGTATGTGTGTGTGTGTGCTTGCACATGCATGCATGCACTTCACATATAGGATATTATGAATTCACGCAAGAAAACAGGAAGAGGTGTTATGTTTTGTGCATGCTTATTTGAGCATGTGGGTGTCTGCCTTTATGTGCCAGCCTCTGTGTGTGTATGTGTGTGTGTGTGTGTGTGTGTGTGTGTGTGTATTTTTCACCAGACTATCTTGATATAAATATTGAAACATTACATTGATAGTATATGGTAGACATTAAGAATCATCATTTTCAATATTCCTTATCAGGAGAGAATATTCCTCAGATAATTAGAATTGGTTACAGGCCTACTCAGCACTAGTGAAAAAAAAGAATACAACTTCACATTGATTCGAGACTTTTTGTCCGCATTTGTATTACGGGGCTTAACAAAGAAAATTGTGTTTATATGGGTCCATCATCAATAGCAATTAGGGAATTTTCATCGAGTTAGTTGTTCGAAAACATTTTCTTCTTCGAAACTTGAAGCGATCGTCGAACGACCAGATTGAAGTGAGTTAGTTCCTTTAAGTTTCATCGGCAAAACACGATTGTTCACTTTTTTTTTTTTTTGTTTTCAACACCTAAACCACAAATGTCAAAAGTGGAAAAAACAATAGTAAGTTAAACATCAAACTATGGATGACTAAAATCACGAATGTTAAGAATGTCATTTATACGTAAATTTTGTAAAAAAATATAAGTGACTGAAACCCAATTTTCTGTCAAGTGAGAATTTGTACATCGGCATTCACTTCTCAAATAACTTTTTCGCTAATATTTCTTAATCTATTGAAATAAATAGTGTAGAATGACAATAATATACCAAAACATCATTTCTGTGGAATATGTTGTGATTCTTACGGATTTCCTTGCGAAATTTCTCAAGATTTTGTTCTTCGAAGTTCGAGTGGGTATTATCCATGTTTCGTTTCGAAGGCACATGCGCAGGCGACAATTTGGTCCACAGGTCACCGTCGTTTTGATTGGCTGAATTGACTAGGACAGGCAATGAACACATTAACCTTGTACCTCAATCGAAAGGGTACGGTCTATACTTCATTATGAGTACAGGAATCATGTGTCTATGATCGTTTTTTTTTTATCCGAAAATGCCGGAAATTTTACTAAAACTTCGTCCCGTATTTTCATTTTTACAATAGTTACAATTTCCCCTCTGTCAGTAAAATTCTACATTAAATTCCCTTTATTTTGGTACCCCATATGGCCATGTGCATTGGCTGTACTCTTTAATATTTGGTAGAAAGTGCACTGTGTCAAAGTTGACTTGACCGAAAATGGCCGCGAGCGCCGGTCACGTGACGGAAGTATGCGGATCACACACCTCATTCTCTCTTTAAGTATTTATTTCTTCACAAAACATTCGTACTTCAAATAACACTCATTCAAAAGAGGAAATGTTGAACTTTAGTTTGACACACTGTTCAAACCACAACATGCAAGAACATGAACATAAAGGTGCGTGGAAAATGAGCAAAATCGGTGTGCAGTAGCAGCAGTTGTTATCAGAGCGCTGCTTTGGCTGCCACTACCTACTGTAAAGCAGTTTTTAAATCAAAACGCCAATACCAACATTTAAAAACTGCATTGCAACAACTCACCAATTAGCGTAAGTATAAAATCAATAAAACATCTGTTTTACTAACAGTTAGTAGTGTTGCCACACTACTTTGTTCTGCATAACGTTATCACCATCAAAATGAAATTATCACGAGCACAGGTCACAGATGCCACGTGACTTTATCTTGAAATGAATTCTGCCACTGTCTAGTAACAACTGATGCATCTCTGAAATCTGAGCTGCTTAACCTGAAAACAGCTTGCTGCCAGGAGGCTGCATCACCACTTGTTCTCTTCCTTCTTCAGCATAGCATTTAGCTAAAAAAAAAAAAAAAAAAAAAAAAAAAAACCTGGGAAAGCTATTTTCTGCAAGATACTCTCTGATATCCTACTCAGTACAAACACAATCCCTCCATGATATTCCTTTCAATAAAAACACAAATCATTCCTTCCTACAGTGAAAGCAGTCTGCTCTCTCTGAAGACTGCTGTCACCACAGGATGCAGCAAGCTGTACATGGACAACACTGACAGAGGACTTGCTGCCCACACAGCCCTTTATGCATGATCACCTCACACTGTTCCAGGTTTGGGGTTTGGTGGCCACTCTAGACAGCCAGGTTGCCAGAGCTTTTCTCTTCATAGTTAACAACTGTGCAGGCTCAGATCCTTTCCTGATATAATGGAACAGTGACTTCAAAGTGAGGTCCCGTGTATGAATGCATGCATAAGCTATCTTACAGGCATGTTAAATCCCAATTATCTTTCAGTGTAGGCAATCTTGTACCTGTGGGCTTAATGAATGAAAATATTATATACACGCACTGAGTTGTGTTGAGACATCATATCCAAAGACCCAATGTTGCTACTTTATCCCATAGACTGCTTAAACACACATCTTATACATAGTTGTTTCAGCATCATATGACAGAACATATCTCAAACAAAAGCAATTTGGTCACCCACTTTCTCAATTGAAGGCGGGAATGTTCCAGCACTCTTCAGTCAGCTAACATTTACATATTATTGTGATCCAACAACAGCACAATGAAATCCTGTTGGCTACTGAGTCCCCTGTCCGCCTTGTCAGTCATGGTCAGCTGTTGACTACATGCCACTGGCTGGCTGATCACGGCTCTTTTAACAGTTACGTACAAAAAGCAAGCAGTACAGGAAGGGGCGGGGTGCCATAAAGACGGGTCTACTGACAGTAAACTGACATGGTTGATGAATATTCATATTTCACTGGCATGGGGAGGGGTTTAAAGATGGTCATCCCACTTTAGGATATGGTGGAAGCATTTTCTTCACTCAAGAGTCACATGGAGGACAACACAATGAAAGAACTCAGATCTGTCTACACAACATGTGGATTGGCTTGTTTGTCAATGTCAGGGAGCTGTTTTCAGGGCAGAGGGATCAAATGGAAATTCAGTTTTCATTCTGACATATAGGAATTCTAAAAGGCAACAATTCTCCAACAGTCAAGGGGCTCATGCTGAGATTTAAAACACTTGCATATGCAAAAAATCTCTGAATTTTAGGTGAGGAAACAGAGAGAGATAGGGAGTTTGTATTATACTCCCTGTTTGGCTAGTAGACTTACCATGTCAGACCATAGCGTTCAACGGCACTTAATTAACTCTGCCAGGCCGAATTTTTTGTGGCTAATGCAGTAATAAGACAGTCATGTGACGCCCACCCTACTTCCACCCTAGGAAGAATGCCGGTGTCTGCTTCCTGTTCCTCTCATTCAGCAAGGCCTGTGTGTAAGGTAACCCCAAGAACCTTGGCACTAGAGGGGAAGGTAAGCGGGCATTAGAGTCTGACATGGTAAGTATACTAGCCAAACAGGGAGTATAATACCAGGGTTCCCACTTTTTCACAGGAAAAAAATTCAAGGGTTTTTCAAGGGTTTCTAAAGGGGATATTTTATTTTAAGGGGCAAATTTAGCCGTTCAATTGAAAAAAAAAAAAAAAAGTGAATAATAACCTTACACATGT
Organism: Conus betulinus; assembly: GCA_016801955.1. Classification (NCBI taxonomy): domain Eukaryota; kingdom Metazoa; phylum Mollusca; class Gastropoda; order Neogastropoda; family Conidae; genus Conus; species Conus betulinus. The sequence goes on from JADBJO010011863.1 coordinate 41,357, forward strand.
AATCCAGCCATGATGATAAGGTGATTACACTTCTGTAGTCTTTTCCACGCTCAATATCATATATATACAAAAAATAAAAACTGAAGTCTTTTACAGAAATTGAGAAATCAGAAAAAGAAAAACTTTCAATCTGCTTTCCAGACCAGTATCTGACATGAATGTCCAGCTGCTTCTGTTTCAAGTCCTTGTTCAATGATTCATCAAAAAGCATGACATATTCATTAATTCTCTACCGGCAGCTGCAGCCGAGGCCTCCTCTCTAGCATATTTCAGGAGGGAGCTCAGCAAACTTTACTTTTAAAATACAGCCACTGTATGTGCTGTCGTGTGGAAGTGTGTGTGAATGGTTGGCGGGCCTGGACTAGCTTATGTTTGTTCTGGGCAGGATAGGGAGCAGGGTAACCCCTTTTGAAAAGGCGAATGTGGGTAGCCTTCCTGCAGCTCCACACTTAACTGTTTTTTTTTTTTTTCATTTCAAAATGAGTGACTGATGGAGAATGAACCAAATTTAGAGAGAGAGGGGTTAGCTACCACCAAGGACATTGACAAACAAAGCACAGGACAAGACACAATGCAATTCAACCTCTTGGATCTTCTTCAGGAAAAAAAAAAAAAAACCCAAAAAACAAAACAAAAAAAAAAAAACATTTAACATTTAGGACAGTACAAAGAAAGAACGAAGAGCGACTTATCTGTCCATGTGGTAGGAAGAATGGCCGCCAGACGGAAACGACAGAGGGGATTATGGGAGAGGGGGGGGGGGGGGGGGGGGGTGGTGGGGGGGGGGGGGGGGGGGGGGGGGGAGTGAAACGATGGGGTTGTGTTGCTGGTTTAGTGGGGTGGTGTGATATTTTTGTGATGGTTGTGGTTAAGGTGGATTCATAATAATTCTACTAGGGGGCAGGGGGGGATTTTTATATTATATAATTTCATATTATGTATAATTTTTTTTTATATATATTATATATATATATATATATAGAAGGGATTGTAATGATAATAATGATAGTGGTAGTGATTACGATAACTAGATGAATAAAATGAAAGTAACTGTAATAAAAAAAATTAAGTGAATAAAATTGATAATTTTTTTTGTTTTGTTGGTTGTGTGTGTGTGTGTGTGTGTGTGTGTGTGTGTGTGTGTGTGTGTGTGTAGGCTAGCTGGTAGGTAAGTTAGGGGGGAGGGGTGTGGTATGAATGCTGTCTTTTTGAACAAGAAAGTAGGATGTTTTTTTCTTTTCTTTTCTTTTAACAAATGCGCACTTAAATGAGTCACTTAAAGTCTACGGAGACGACGTGACGACTGATTTGAAGATTCAGTCTGTGATTTCACTCTTTTTTTCAGTTCTGACAGAAAGAAGGAGCAATGCCAAAGTTGCAAGATATCTGCTTTTGGTTTCCCCACACCGATAGTCGTGGCAATCGGGAATATGGAAACATTGCTGCAAACAGTTTCGCGTTGTCTTCAGCAGATCGGAAACTGTTATGATTGTTGATGGCATGAATCGTCCACAACACTTCAGTTTCAACACATCTGTCCCCCTTGCTGTTATTGTGGATTGGTTGACGATTCTTACTAAGGATAGGGTCTGACCCGATCTGATGAAATTTGATGATTGCCGAACGAAGTCCGTAAGACTACCAACCGGCCTACTCGCGCTTTATCCAATTCCACGTATTTTTTTTTTCCTCTTTCCGTGATTTGCAACCGCCGATTCGCCCTTTGTCCGAACATCAACGGTCTTTTTTGCACACTTTACAGAAAAACGCATGTTTGTTGTCTCTGCATTCAGTGATACAGCTTCGATATTCTTCCTTCTGTAGCCACAACGGATCAAATGCGTAATTTCCCTTCGGCATGATGACAGACGCAACAGTATCGGACTTCGACGAAGATGAGGGAGCATGGGCGCCCTTTGTCGGAAGCCGAACTGCGCATGCGCTAACGATAACCGACTATTGAATTGCTTCCCTTTACTTGAAAAGCAGACGACACACAACACGAAAAGCAGACGACACGCAACACGATTCGAGAGGCGAAAATCGATGTCCGAAGTCTCGTTCGCGTTTGTTCTCCGATTCGTCTTCAAACGTTACGGTCAGTTTTGGTCCGAAAACGATTTTTAAGGGGATTTCAAGGGATGGTAGGGATATCTGCTGTTTTCAAGGGTTTTCAAGGGCCTTTTTGACCCAGTTGAAATCTAAAGGGTTTTCAAGGGTCTTCAAGGGGCGTACGAACCCTGAATACAAACTCCCCATTTTGGCATCATATACTATACCATGTCAGACCATAGCAGAATTTTAAAGGAATCGGAGGAGGGCCCAATGCCCTAATGGTTCTTGGGGTTAGAGGGCAGAACCGATATAGCTGCATTAGCTGCCACAAAAGAGATCCCTTTAGAACCATCAGCCCTGGTCATGCGGATATCCCTTAAATAAAAGTTTATGAAGGTATTTTTCGAACGCCAGTAGGCTGCCTCCAGGAGATGGCGCAAGGGGACAGAGCGCTGGAACGCTGCGGAAGTGGCCAGTGCTCTGACCTCATGAGCCTAGGAATATAAGACAGGGAGATCCTTGTACACCTGGGCATAGGCAGATCTGACCATCTTGGAAAGCCACCTAGAGATAGTGCCAGCTGAGATGTCTTTATTATTACTGAGGTTGACAGAAATGTGGAGATGTCTCTGGGAGGAGCGCCTGGGGCGCGAGCGTTCCCAGTAGTATCTCAGACACCTAGAAGGGCACAGGTCCAAGTCCCCTCTGCTTTCCCCTCTTCCCAGGATATCCGCCAGTGAGCGGATGATGAGGGAAAGCGAGGCCGTGCCCGGTTCCCGATTCTTAGCTAAGAATTTGGGAAGAAACTTCAGACAGACAGAGCCATCCCTGTGGAAGGCAATGTCCCTGGGGTCCCCGCTGAGGGCATGAATTTCGCTTCGCCAGGGTGAGGAGAAATGTGGTCTTCAGCGTAAGAAAGTCAAAGGGAAGGGTGGCGATAGGCTCGGAAGGGGGGTTTCTGAGAGCGTCCAGGATAATAACCAGGTCCCAAAGGAGGATGTGCCTAGGGGACTGGGACTCGCGCAGAGCCACCCCCCTGGAGTTCTCTCTGAGAAGGAAGTCATTCTCAAAGGAAGGTCCGCCGAGTTGGCGAACAGTGGTGCAGGTAGCTGACCTGTAGCCCCGGATGGAGATAGCAGAGAGCTTAAGCGAAGAGGATAGGTGGGATAGGAAGTTGCCTATCTGGATATTGGAAGGCGATTATGGGGAACAGAGTTGTCTGAGCACCAGGAGACCCATCTCTCCCATTGGTAATTATAGAGGGACTCAGTGCAGGCTCTGCGAGAGGCCATCGCCAGATCCCGTAGGTCTTCCGAGGCCCCCACCCCAGCGAGTATGGCATGAAGGCGGAGCATCTGGGGGTTGGAGTGAGGGCAACCCGAGCGAGGCTGTCTGAGCATGTCCCATGCAGTTTCAACTGGAGGGGGGAACATGGGAGAGGGACTTGAGGTCCGGAAACCAGGACTGGGTCAGCCACCATGGGGTTATAAGGATGAGCCTGGGTCTTTCCAGCCTCACCTTCCTGATCAACTTATGGAGGATCAGGAAGGGAGGGAAGGGCATATGCTATGAGGCCCGACCAGGGAAGGGAGGGAGCGTCGATTGCATACGCTTGGGGATCAGGGACAGGAGAGAGACATACACTGGCAGACGATGGTTGAATCGGGTGGCAAAGAGGTCGACCATGGGCCCAAACCAATGTTCCCACTCCGAGGTCAGGGTTAACCTGCTGAGGGTCCATTCCGTGTGAAGGAGGGACCTGGACTGGCTGAGGAAGTTTGCCAGGATATTGTGTCTGGGAGGAGTCTGCCCCGCTATGTGTCTCGCGCGGAGGGTGATTCCCCGTGCGTGGCACCAGCAGAGGAGGGCCTCTGTCCGAAGGGAGAGGCTGAGTGAGTGAGCGAGCCCCCCCCCATCCCCCTTGTTGACATAGCAAGCCACCGAAGTGTTGTCCTTGAGCAAGAGAACGAGTCGGTGCAAGACTTGGGATTGTAAGCGGAGGAGGGCAAGCCTGACCACTTCCAATTCCAGGACGTTGATGTGGAGACGGGCAGTCTCTGCGTCCCACACTCCTGAGGCATGACTGTTCTCCAAGTGGGCACCCCAGCCCTAGTTGGAGGCATCTGTGTAGAGTTCCAAGGGCTGGGTTGGGAGGGAGATGGAAAACCTGAGGGTCAGTGTGGAGGGGTTGAGCCACTCTTCTGTAGCCCATTGGAACCAAGGCCCAAGGGGAATGGCCTGATCCCAGCTGACGGAGGTCTAAGACCAACGACGAAACTCCCTTTGGAGTTGGCGCTTGGGGACCCGACCTAGGGGAACGAGGGATGAGAGGGACTCCATCATCCCCAGGAGGGAGGTAAGGGTTCTGGCTGAGATGTGGGAGGGTCAGCGGAGGCGGGAGATGAGGTCCACTATGTGGGGCGGACCTCTCTGGGGTTGGGGAGACCCGCATGGAGATTGTGTCGAAACTCATGCCCAGAAAGGAGAACTGCTGACTGGGGTTGAGTTCGCATTTGTTGGGGATGGTGACAAACCCTAGTATGGAACAGAGGCGCAGAAGATGGTTGGTGTGGGATTGGCACTGGGCCCGGAAGGGAGCCAGGACGATCCAGTCATCCAGGTACACCAGAAGGCAAATGTCCTCCTGTCTGGCCAGGGAGGCCATCTCCTTGACCACCTTCATGAAGAGGAAGGGTGCCAAGGAGAGGCCGAAGGGGAGCACCTTGAACTGGAACACCTGGCCCTGCCAGACGAACCGTAGGTATTGTCTGTGGGATGGGTGTATGAGGATCTGAAAGTAAGTGTCCTTCAGATCTATCGAGGTAGTCCAATCCTGGTGGTGGATGAGTCTCTGATCTGAGTCGGAGTGTCCATCTTGAACTTGGTGGCCCTGAGGAACTTGTTGAGGGGAGAGAGGGTTGAGGATGGGCCTCCATCCTCCTGATGGTTTGGGGATGACAAAGAGGTGGGAGTAAAACCCCGGGTTGGTTTGGGAGATCTCCGTGATGGCCCTTTTTGGAGGAGTTCTTCAACTTCCCGATGAAGCACCTCTGCTTGGCCCAGGGAGGGTTCGCTGGGGGAGGGGGGGAGGGGGGGTGAGGCGTTCGTGGACCCAAGGCAGGCAAAACCCCTCCAGTAAAACCGCCACTATCCATGGGCTGAGGCCCATATGTCTCCACTGGTGGGCATGCCGGGATAAGCTGCCCGCCAGAGGGGCCGAGGGGCCGGGGGGGGGGGGAGGGCGAGTGGGCGGGATAGGGGGGTAGCAATAGGGGTTCTCCCCGTTTCAGTTCTTCCGTAGGCGAGTCCTCAGTCACCTCCTGGGCCGTGCCTGCTGGCTGAACCAAAAATTCTGCTGGGGAAGCTTCGGCTTTGGCCTAGAGGAGGTATTAGGGCGCTTGACGGGCCATGTGGCGTGAGGTGGGACCTGCTTGAAATAGGGCTGGGGTCTGGCAAGAGGAGTGGAGGAATGAAAGGAGGGTCCAGCACGGCGAGGCTGACTAGGGGGCCGCCTGGCCGCAAATGATGCTGCTGCTGCTCATGTTCTTCGACTGAGTGGGAAATGACAGCAGTGGAATAGTCGCTGAAGAGTGACTGCTCTTGACCCGGGATGCACCACTAGGCCACCTTAAGCACTGGGAAAGATTAGCCAGTGACAGCACGGCATCTCTGCAGGCCAGTAGGCAATTGTAGTGGCTCCTGGATGAGCTGTCCGCCGCAGCCAAAAGTTGATGCGATATCTTGTTAATCAGAAGTTGCATCAGTGGGTCGCCGAACAAGCAAGATTCTGTCTCCTGGTGTGTCTCAGAATTGTGTGCGTCTGAGGACGCTGAGAATGCGCCATCTTCCTCCTCCAGCCAGAGCTCCGCCACTCGCTGCAAGAGCATGTTGAGAAAGACATGTCCAGCAGTGGTGTACAGGATCCCCGTTCTGGCTATACAGTCCCACTCTGCCAGTTCTTGATAGAGATCATGGCGGAGTTAGGGGGGGCCAGATGGGGAATCAGCCAGCAGTTTGCAGGGGAAATAGCAATCTCCCTGGTCACTGGACTGTCGGAGAACAGGGAGGAGATGTGGGCCTTCCGGGGGTGTCTGAGGAAAGTTCCTACAGGGGCCGCATTCGGGGCCGAGAGGGATTCATTCCCTGGTGGAGGGACGGCTTGTGCACCCCTGCCTAGGGTTGCCTGACACTCCCAAATAGAGTTAAGGTTCTGAGGTGCCACGTTTCTGGGGCGAGATCGCTGGGCTGGGGGGGGGGGTGGTGGGGGGGGGGGTGTGTGTGTGTGTGTGTGTGTGTGTGTGTGGAGGCGGGGGGGGGGGGTGGGGGGTGGGGGTGGCGGCCCGACGTAGTTAGCAAGGGGAAAAGAACTTGTCTGAGGGTGGGGGCTCCCTCACGAAAAGCTCTGGCGCCACTGCTCAAGGGTGGACTCATCCTCAGACTCTGGGGAGTCGGGTTCCTGGAGAGGTTGCACTGAACCTTCTCCAGGAGGCAACTGCAGGGGTGTGTGAGGGTCCCGCCCTAGCTGGGTAGTGGGGGGACGCGAGGGCAGGTCCCTCGTGGCTCCATGATCGGTGGCCGGACTAAGGGAGGGAAGCCTGTCCTGCTGATTGGACAGCGCCCAAGAGGGAGGGAGATGTAGGTCGAACCAGCGCGAGGAGGCCGGATGCCACATACGACTGTGGAGCTGGTCCTGCTGATCAGTTCTGAGCCACTGGTCCTCTCTCGGGGACAAAAGAGCACTGGTCCCCCAAGGAGGAATGCTGGCAGTGGCGGCCCTGGGGCAGGATTTCCTCGGGGGCCAGGGTAACCTGAGACACCTGGGGGGGGGGTAGCGAGAGAGCGTGGCCTGTCGTACCTGCCCCAGAGAGTGCACTGCCTCATACACCTCCCTGGTGGGATCCATGAAGGCCCCCTGTGTAACAGGGGGAGCAGTGGAGGACACGGTAACCGAGCCCCCTACCCGCATGTACGCGGATTGGAATGGCTGCGGTGATGTGGCCACCCCTTGGGTGGGATCACGAAAGTTACCGTGGTCCCGCTGGTTGACCGCGGACGTTGCCCAAGTGGGGCGTGGAAGAAGTCCACTCCCCAATGTCCTGTACCCCTGGGGAAAGTTCGACAGCCAATCGGGGTGGGTTGACTGCCGGGGTCTGAGCAACACAGGTCCCGGCATAGCGGTGCCTGCGGCTGAGACCCTTATGGCCAGTTAGGGGATCCCAGGGACTGACCATAAGTCTGCCACTGGAGTATGGACGCTCCTCGTGCAGGATTCATGGCTGCACTTGTGCACCGTGGGCAAAAGCGTCATGAGCCTGCTTGCTATTAGTGGGGGGAAGGCTAACTGCACGGGGCTCATATAGACGTGATTCCGGCGCATCCGTCACCCGTGCTGGTCCGCGCCTCGGCAAAGTTCCCGGGGGCTGAGGGTCGCGTGACCCAGCATGATAGTAAGAGGTCCCACCATGTGTCAGAAGGGAAGAAGGCAAGCTGGCAGGTAAAGTGGGGGGGGGGGGGGGGGGGGGGAGAATTCTGATCAGAATTCTTAAAATGGGGCATTCTTTTTTAAGGGAGCCTTGCCTTTAGATTTCCTGGGAATATCAAAAGAAAGGCATTTTGAAATGGTGGCAGCTTGCCTTTTGGCCTTCGAACATAGTGATCGTGTGTCCGCCAGTCTGGTAGAGGAGCTATCGAAATGATGGTCGAGCGTCCTCTCCGCGGAACCCCCCTGTACATCGGACGTACGTTCTTCCATAGCAAGAACGGGCTGCTCCAAGGAATCGGCACACGGGTCCTCCGGGGCAATGAGCGACTTCTGAACGGTGAAGTGACTCGACCCGTCGGTGCCCTTCACCATGCTGGGCTAAGTTGGCGGAGCAAACACGGAGCACATGACCACAAAGTGGAGACAAGTCGGTCGATCAAGAGACTGTAAATGAATTCGATTGACCTTATACAACAGCACTGATAATACTCGCTCAAGAGGTCGTAACGAAACTCGATCGACAGTAATAGGTGATCAAGAAACCAACTTGAAAACTCAATCGACCTTTACTAGTAACACTAATAATGTGTACTCTAGATTGAGAGATTGAGCGAAACTCAATCGACCAATATTAGTACAATGATAAATAAGAATAAGGAGCTAATAAAAGTGCAGGGGAAACCTCTGCACCACTAAACCCGGGTACGATGTATGTGGATGACCATGAGGATGCAAGATGGCGGAAAAGAAGACCAGCAAGGAGAGAAAGATGGTGGCTGGAACGACCAGCGAGTGTTAAATCGCTGAAGTTAATTCACCGGAAGTAGCGCGAGAGTGAAAACAACTAACGCACAGAGACAGAATAGAACCAGTAGAAAGGAATGGATGAGCCATGGATGCGTTCCCACCAGAGGGGGACCGTTCCTACACCGGGAGTAAATACCAAATTTGGGAAAATGGCACTGAAAAAAACAAGTCGTGAGAGCAATTCCGATGAGCGTGAAATTAAATTAAAAACATGCCAACCGTAAGCCTCACATGGCAAGTGTACCCAGGGGTGTAGCGCACGCCACAACTGAACAAGTAAAGAAGCAACACACAATCAATCTTTACACACAAAGCAGAAGTATAGGCAAGTCAGAGCACAAGACTTACCTTGCTTAGGCTGCAGGCCGAAGATGAATGAGGAACAGGAAGCAGACACTGGTGTTCTTCCTAGGGCGGAAGTAGGGTGGGCATCACGTAACTGTCTTATTACTGCATTAGCCACAAAAAATTCGGCCTGGCAGAGCTAACTAACTGCTGTTGAATGCTATGGTCTGACATGGTATAGTATATGAAACCAAAAGAGAGAGACAGAAAGAGAGAGAAAGAGAAAGAGAGAGAGAGAGAGAGACAGAGGGACAGACAGAGAGAGAAAATAAGAGCAAGAAAGAAAGAGGGTTCAAACACATACACACAAATCTAACTAAAGACTGACCTTCTTATGGTGGGGATTTGGATCTGCTGATGAACCTCATCCAGGAACACACGCAACTGCAGCTTGAATGGCTCCTGTGCACACACACACACACACACACACACACACACACACACACACACACACACACACACACACACACACACACCGTATATACAATTTACAAATACGCTGAATATCATGAAAAATTGTCTAACAAAATTTTAACTAGTTAACACACATTTCAAATAGACGAACACAGGTCATTCACATAAGATACATGAAAATGATAGATACAGATAATATGTATACCTGGGTCAGACAAATGCAGCTGGGCGATTAGTCTTATCAGGTGACTTAAAAAAAAAAAAGTGTCTGCATTGGTCATTCTTCTAAGAATAACTGAAACTTAAAAGCTTTAAATTCAATCTGAAATTGCTGACAAATTTATCTTCGCTACATCGATGATGTGCTGATGCTGTGGCTTCAGGGGGAGGACAGCCTAAAAGACTTCCTAGCATGGCTCAACCAGCAGCATCACAGTGTGCAGTTCACTTCAAACTACAGCAGGTACAGGGTGCCCTACCTGGATGCGGAGATAAGCATCACCAATGGAAAACTGACCACGGAAGTGCACATCAAAGAAACGGACGCCGACATGTACCTCTCCTTCAACTCATGCCATCCATGCCACTGCGTCCGTGGCATTCCCTTCAGGCACAGCCTCCGCCTGAGGAGACTATGCTCAGAGGAGGAAGTATTCTTCAAGCGTTGTGTGGAACTGAAGGGCCGTCTTGTGAAGTGGGGCTACCCCCCTGGCCTGGTGCAAAAAGCCACTGACCTAGTGGCGGCAATACCAAAGCAGCAGACCCTCACGCACAGAACAGGATCTACTCCACAAGATGCATACCCTTCGTAATCACACACAACCCTACCCACCCTCCACTGCCCAGTGGCTGAGGTAGCTCTGCCTACACTCCATACCAGCAGAAGGATGAGAAAGGCCATCCCCTAAGCCCCCATGGAGAGTGGAAGTGCAGAAACCTGCCCAGTCTGCTCATGCCCTCCCAGCCTCCCCCTGCAGGTGGCAGCGTCCCCTGGGCCTGCAGACTGCTACAGGTGCCAGTCAAAGAGCTGTGTCCTCTGCACTGAACTTATGCAAGAGACCACACAGTTCACCAATGTCCACACCGGTCAGGTGTTCCAGGTACGCCATAGACTGACGTGCACCTGCAGTGATGTGGTGTACCTCATCAATTGTGCACACTGTGGGGACATGCAGAACGTTGGGGAGACGGGACAGCCACTAAAGAACGCTTTTATGGCCACAGGTCAAGCATAAAAAAAATGAAGGGACCAGAAACAGAAGGCTGCTGTGCTGAAACCCTGGTAGCCAAACACTTCCAAGCTATCAACCACTCCATGGCAGACACAAGGGTTATTGCAATAGATCAGTGCCACTCCAAGAATGCATGCAAACGCAAAGTCAGGGAACGACTGTGGTGCCACAAACTGAAAACAAATTACCCTGACAGCCTAAATGTATGGGACTAGAGCTCAGGTGGTGTCCACAATTCTTCCCCTGTTGCCACTCAGAAAAAGTATGTTTTTTATTTTTTTTTTTTCTTTTGAAAGGATGAAAAGAAAGAAAGAAAGAAGGAAAGAAAGAAATAAAGAAAGAAAGAAAAGGAAGAAAGAGGGAGAGGAAGGAAGAAAACAGAGAAAGGAAGAAAAAGAGAGAGAAAGGAAGAAACAGAACAAAAATCTTCCAGGTTTGACGACATAAACGAGAGACCAATAAATATGAATAGGCGATGACATATCACAAGATAAATGTCAAGGGAGGACTACCAGGTGTTCCAAGGTGACAGTCCTGAAGAAGTCCATTAAAGACGAAAATTTGGCAGAGAACAACTGGTGTTTTTTGGTTGTGATCAAGTAAATTTAATCTTTGTCACTCATTAAGCACGAAGCTGATAGGAGTGATTTTTAAATGTACAGCAGCTTCTGGTTGATACTGTGTGGTTGGCTCCTTTGCCTGTAAGCTCAGTCACAAATTTGTCACCGTATTTGTCACTGAAATTTTCGTTCTGGAATATATATATGAAAATGTCCTCATCATCCTAAAAAAAAATTAAGGTTTCAAAATACTAAGATAAGGATAGTTGGGAGGGGTTACACCGCAAAAAAATGGACCATGACCATTGTTGTCTTCACTGAGGAAAATTCTATCATTCTAACAACAGCACTGTGCTTTTGGATTTCCTGCTTACCTGCTGAACTCATTTTGCTTTTGATTTTGATGCTTGCTACCTGCTGCACTAGCAAAAAGAGGGAGGTATAGAGTGATATCTTTCAAATCTTAGGCTAAACAACCTTGGCCGACTAGTGGGATTTCTGATCCTCTGGCTCAGCTGGCTGTAAAAAAAAAAAAACAACAACTTCCCCAGCTCTGAATATGAGTATCACACATACACAGATGGTGTACATACAGACTTCACACATATGCAGGTGACCCATGGGAAACTCGATTCATGTCTGTCACACAAGGTTAACGTGTCCATTCATAATGGTTGCAAGGTTCAAAACATTGGTGTGAATATTTTTTTTTAGGCTTTCTACGTAAACATACCCAAATGATAGTCCCTAAAATACCAGTGAATATTGAAATGCATCTATAATCATACATCTAGCCTTCTCTCACACTCAAATAATCACCTCTGAAATTTAAAGCACTGATACTATTTTTTCTAATATTTATTGTTATTGATTAGCCTTCAACAACAAAAAAATATTTATGAATGTTTATGGTCCACTGGGTCTTAGATTCATGTCTTTTTTCCAGATAAGCAGGTGACTGGTTGATTTTTTTTCATTTGGTTGATCCCTTTTTTTTTTTAATTTTTCAGCTGGAGGATTGCCATCTTTAAATCCCATGCTTGATCACTTCTTCCTCTGGAAGGTCTATTTGATGCCAACTGCACCATGAGCATAAAGATGAAAGATAGTTAACTCTTGGTGACTTTTATTTTGCTTTTTAGTCAAATCCTGATAGTCAAGACATCAATTTGTTAAAAAATAATAAAAGAAAAAAAAAATCCCAATGTTTAATGATGTGAAGCCTGCAGTTTTTGTTGAGAATGTGATAGCAGAAGGAAAAAAAATCTTCCAGCAGTGCATTTCTTTCTCTGGCAGACTGGAGCAGTACTAATTAGCTGTAATTCCAGCATACCTACATACACCCATGATTCATGAATCAAACTTTGCACACACTCTGTGCTGAACTCACCTTATGGTAGTTGTCAGTCATGTTGTCATAGTTGGGAGGAACAGGAGATAGGAACTTGGGGCAGGCAAAGGCAAAGCACTGCTCAAACTCACCCATGTCACTGTTCAGAAAACACAGACAAACAAGTCATCCTCAATCATCTCACATCTCATTTATCAACCAACTCACTAATTTTTTGTTTTGTTTAGTTTTTCATTTTAAGTCACTTATGTCAATTTTCTATTTATTACTACTATGACTTTCCTTGTCACTTCTCGAGTTTCTGGAATGTTTCAATATAGTATAACTGGCAGTCAAAAGAATACTGTTTTCATGTTTTTGTCCCACATCTTTGTGTAAAACACACTATAATAAACTATCCAAATGATCTTTCCAGTCAATTATTAAAAAAAAGTTTTCCACACATTCATGAGCGTTGTCATATACACGTAAAAAACAAAAAGAAAGCCATCATCAAAACAAGCTCAGGAAGTGGCAATGTCCACATCATATAACCCTGCTACTGCCCAGATCTTTTTTTTACGGGCAGAAAATATCAAATACCTCCAGCTTTTAATGAACTTGCAGCCCCGTTACCTGGGAGGCTCAGATCTTTTAATCCCAAAAGAGAGTGCAAATACTTCCAGCTGTTAATGAACACACAGCCTTGTTATCAGGACTGCCCAGATCTTTGGACAGAAAGAAAGCAGCAGTGGGAGTACCAACACCTCTAAACACGTAATGAACATGATTGAGTTTCACTCACGATTTCTGCATGCGCAGCTGCTTGTCGGCATACTTTTCTCGTAGGTGAGAATGGACGCTTTCATCAATACGCATGGGGTGCAGCACCAGACATATGCTAGCAAGGTGTACATCTTGTCATTGATCTTGGAGATCTGCACACCAAGTCCCTAATTTACAAAAAAATTGTCTCACAGCTCACAACTTCATATATCACTATCATCAAACAGGGTTACAGAAACAAAGAAATGAAAAAGGAATAATCATGTGTCTCATTCTGTAGTCTTCTGTCCCAAAACTGCTTCAGTTTCTGGAAACAGGAGAAAAATGAAAAGCAGCATAATAAATTTGTGATGTGAGAGTCTAAACGGAACTGAAATGATTATCACTATAGCTCTGGTAGACCCAGAATGATAATAGCTCTAAAAGGAGGAAGATTCTTTTGCTTGCACAATGGTATTCGGACTCTATACTCATTTCTAGAGATTGGAAGAATCATATTAGGCATGACATTTATCAGCTAAAGACTATGTATGAAGATGAAACGAAACCAATGCAATATTGAGCTGTATTACACTGGACCCCATGCATGTGCATATGCACTGTATAAGCATATCAATGTGTGTGTGTGTGCACGTGTACATGCATGTACGTGTGTTCAAACCTATTTGAGGCATGTATAGTATCTACAGCACATTGTCTCCACTGTTCTTTTTCAGCAGTTCAGAAAACCAAAAGAAAACTACTTTCACTGGAATGTCCTACCTACAAAACTGTATGCCAACTTCCTATAACCTTGCATTACTTCATACTGATGCATTTTAAATGTGGGTTTATATGTGCATAAAAAACAAAAAAAAGGAAACAACATCCTTTAACTATCCTCTGAATCATCCAGCACTAAGATTCCCCCAAGACTCTTTTCTCACTTGGCCGATAAGAAACAGACAGTAATTCCATACCTACTGCCGTGCAAGCACAACAGTACTTGCCTGATCATACAGGGAGGCTCTGTTCTGGAACATCTGCTTGGTGCGCTGGATGTACAGCAGAATGTTGGCAAAAGTCCTGATGGCATCCTGATAACGCCGCATCATCATGTATGCAAAGCCTACATAATAAAACGTTGTGATCTGACACGTAGGCACCCGCGAGTACAGGTTCTGTAAGGAAACAACATACAGACAAAAGCACCTTCAGATAATGGTAATGCACAATACTCAACTGATATGACAAGATAGCAACATCTCCTCATTAAACCTGCACAATACTGCACTGAAATTATTTCATACTTTGCTTCTTTGGAGCTATTTCGTCTTCTGCTGGACTTGCATAACCCTCTTAACAATGGAGCGCCCGCTAGCGCCCGGCCGGAAATCACACAGCCAAAACGCTGAGCGCCCAGTAAAACACGTGGCAACAATGGGCGCGCCATGTTTCTCGTAGAAAAGGAAGTCTCGCGAGAACAAACCGCGAGTCGATACGTGCCGTGGTTCTCGAGTTTACGAATTTTTAAAGTTTTGAGGTCGAAATGCCGTTTTTTCACCGTGGCTAACCTTGAGTTCTGCCGTTCTATAATGAGATTTAGTGATGGGAGATACTGTGTTTTTGTAGGATTTACGGCATAAGAGACTTAGTGAAAGTGCTGGGTAATGAAGCTTAGAGTGACCTAGATTTCGACTGGGATGAAGTTCCAGGTATGATGAACAACAATTCGGAAGAAAGTTCTGAAGAAGAGATTTTTTCCCCCCCCCCCCCCGAGTAATGGCTCATGTGACATTCTTCAAACTTACGATATAGCAACATATATATTCGTAGGAATTTTTAAAATTATTTTCATTTCGTTATTTCCTTTCCTCTCTTTTAAATTATTTTTTAATTGGGTAACCATGTTCAAATTACGGAGTTACTTACCTTGCCGACGGTTTCGGTGTAACTAAGCCAGATAAGTGCATACTGAAGAGGGATAAGAGTATTCCTCTCTAACATTCATCTCAAGATCTCAAAATCAGCTCTCCTTCAAAATGCCTACGTTCTTCTTTCCTATGGATTCCATGTCAAGAACAAGTCAAGTTTTCTATACCCAAGCAGACCATTTCTGGACAACATAGATCTGGACCTTTTTCATAAAATGTGATTCAAACAATGCCCTTTTTTTTCTGAGAGGCTCCCTCAGTCTCCTTTTCACCAGGATTCCGCACACCAATGCTGTTGCTCCAGTTTGATCACTTTTAAGATCTGTGCAATAGTGAGCACATAAAACTTACTCAATTAAACACAACAAAACTGGCATATGTGCAAAACTGGGTTCCTACAGACTCCCAAAAACAAAATTCAAGGATTTTTCAAGAATTTTATTTTACTTCAAGGCAAGAGGTGGCACGAAAACTAAACCATTGTTCTTTTAAAACTTCATTTTTTTCTATTATGTAAAAAAAAAAAAAAAGCAAAAAAACATGGAAAAAAAATCTGGGTAATTCCAAAACTCTTGTGTGATTTGGGGACCACAAATGGGGGCAAAATGATGAAAATGAAAAGCAAAAGGTTCATGATAAGAACTGTATTTGTATCACAGCAGACATGTTAGGCACTTGAAACATGACTTTCCTTGTTTCGCTGAGATATAGTAATGCAATTACAAAATGATTTTTATATATTGTTTTGCTAAGCTAAAATAATGCAATTACAAAAGGATTTTTTTATATATCTCTAAACAGCTTTTTTTTTTCAATAATTTTTTCCTCAGGCTTCGCATTTCATTGCTTTCGAATTATTCCAATAGAAATAGCAAATGATACGTGCTGTTTTTGACTTGTAAATAAAACATAATTGTATGCAGAATTCATTTCTGATCAAAGGAAAAAAAAAATTACCAAGCTAGCTAGTCTGGATCCAGAGATATTGTTCTCCTTGCACATCAAAAGTTGTTGAAAAAAGTGATTCTGAGAAAACGGCGTTTGAAAACAAAGAAGTTAAGCAATTTGCACACACACCTCCTTCAAATAAAGTCCTTTTTTACTAAGAAAAATGTGAAAACACACAAAATGAACACCACAGAT
Organism: Conus betulinus; assembly: GCA_016801955.1. NCBI lineage: Eukaryota > Metazoa > Mollusca > Gastropoda > Neogastropoda > Conidae > Conus > Conus betulinus. The sequence goes on from JADBJO010011863.1 coordinate 57,424, forward strand.
GGTTTTAACAGACTTTGAGAAAAAAAACACATAAACCCAAAACACGATTTTTGAAAGAAAATGGTCAAATTTTCGTGCCAACTCTCTTCACTACTTGCGTAAAAATTGAAAAAAGGAACGGCAGTTTGATTTTTCTGCGTTCAGGATGATGAAAAAAAATTCTTCTAAAACAAAATTTTACAAAAATTGTCACGATCCTGGATTGTCGTCGGTGATTTAACCAAGGGATCACATTTTGATGTAGTTACAAATTATCTCCCTTGCAAAAATCGCAAACGATCCAGGATCGCGATGATGTTTGTAAACATTTGTTTTAAAATAGTTTTTCATTAACCTGAACGCAGAAAAATCAAACTGCCATTTCTTTTTTGCCACATTAAAGATTTTTGGCGCCGATGGCTTGATTTTCAAAGGTTTTCAAGGAGGTTTGGTCAACAGAGCCACATTTTATTGATTTTCAAAGGTTTTCAAGGTTTTGAAATTCCCTGTCAGAATTCAAGGAGTTTCAAGAAGCATACAAACCCTGAAAAACTGTAAGATCATAGCAGAATGCAGGTTTCAACAATAGTGTAATAAAATGTCACAAAATACAGAAATAGGCTGAAAGATGGAAATGGTCTTGAACATGGTACAGTGAAAGCTGAAACCCAAGTGTGTAAAGCAGCCAGAGCGAGAAAAAAAATCACTCTCAAAACATTCCAAGGTCTCAAATTGAGATCAAAACCCAGTAGCCAACAGACATGCAGAAATTCTACAAAGTAACATTCTAGCTTCATGAAAATGCGACAAGTCTCACCTTTTTATTGAAGTCAATGTGTTTCCAGCACCTTGAGGGCCTGGTAGTAGTCACCCAGCAAGGAGTGGAGACGTAGTAGGCCAATCAGACTGAAGTAACCCAGCATCTTATACAGTGAATTCTGACCAAACTCACCAGACACGCTGTCAGGATCACCTGCACATGATGAACAGGTATTCAGTGAATTCACCAGCTGCTGTGGCAAAGTGGTTAGTGTCAAGATCTCCCAGCTGGGAGGTCGTAGGTTCAGTTCCCACAAGAGCCATTTTCTGTGGGATTTTTCTGCTCCAACCAGCTTCTTACCAGAACTGACTTTGATGGTGAGTTTGATCTGGATCAACTGTAAAGACTGGGACCATACACCCTGAGTTTAATCCACTTCATACCCTGCTCTCTTGTGACCTCAGTTTCAACAGCCTCTCAATGTCTTTGGCTGTGTTTGCTTCTATCAGGGTCACCAGTATATTAGCAAATTCATGGGGACTTGGTGCCTTCCATATGGAGAGCTCACTCACATAGACTCCACAATTGGGGGCTTAGTGGGTGGTGTCCAGCATATGCTGGATCAGAACAGGCACCACAAAACACACTGAAGAGACTTGGCAGCAGTGCAGTATCTCCTCTGGTGGGTTTCCTCATGAAGACTTGGCATGAATTATTCCTGTGGATTGCCTGTGGTGAAATGGGCCGAGCTGTGGCTGTGGACCAGGGGTTGGAATGAGCAACATGAGTGCAATGACCATGAGATGGCACTGAAGATGGGACAGCTAAAAAACAAAGCAAACAAAAAAAAAAGAATACAGTGAGTTCTGACCAAACTCACCAGACACATTGTCTGGATCATTTGCACACAGCAATCATCTTGTGCTGTGAATTGTGGATAAACTCATCAAACGCACTTGGGTACCTGCACAAAGCATCTTGCACAGTGAGTTAATATAACTCTCCAGACCCACTGTCTAGATCATGTGCAAACAGAAAGCAAGTCCTGTACTGAATTGTGACTAAACCCACCAGAGAAACTGGACCACTCATACACAACAAGCATCTCGCACAGTGAGTTCCAATGAAAGTCACCGGACACTGTGTGGATCATGAGCACACAGTAAGCATCTTGCACAATTTATAACCAAACTCACCAGACACACTGTCTGGAACATATGCACAAAGACATCACCTAACACAATGAGGTCAAGGCAAGCTCAGCATACACGCTATTTGAACCATTTGCACAAAGTGGGCTTCTTGCATACTGAGTTCTGAAAAACTTATTTGTACAGTGGGTCACCCACACAAAGTGAACACCCTGCACTGTGAGTCTGACCATCCCCACCAGACACACTGATGGTCACCTGCGTCTGTCACCTAAATATAGTGAACATCTTGCACAGTGAGTTGCAACTAAGCTCACCAGACAGAGTCACCTATATAATCATCTTTTTTTTTTTTTCTTTTTTTTTTTTGCAAGTTTATCTTCATGATCTGCTGTAAGAAATATCATATCTCTCCATTTTATCATCAAGGATAAATCTGACTTCAGATTATATGACAAGAGTCTGTTTCCTTTTGCAGCATATTCTGGTTTCAGTCAGGCCTGTAATGGAAAGAGACAGGCGTCTCCTCATTCTATCACCCCCAATCATCATAAAAACTTCTCTCTGGCACTATCTCTACGTGGCTTCCCTAGACTGTCAGATCTGCTGACGCCTAGGCGCGTATATGGATCTCAGCAGATCTTTTCTCCCAACAGATTAAACATACTTTTGCATGTAAATACATACAAAAGCACAAATGCATCATCAAAGACAAACCACAAAAATGCAAAAAAAAAAAACAAAAAAAAAACAGACCATCAAAATCAGTTCTAACCTCTGCCAAATCTGTAACACAGTTTACATGCTGTACAGCATATATATTTTCTCTAGCTTTCCAACATTCACTACACACACACACACACACACACACACACACACACACACACACACACACAGAGTGTTGCACTGACCTCCACTAGCATAAATCTCCAGCTGTCTGTTGATATTGGACTTCTCCACCAGAGAATGCAGCACATTCAACACACTGTGCACGTTCCAGATCTGTTTCACAGCATACATATAAAATTTTCATGAGAACTATGTAAATAAAACTGTCACTCAATCATGTGAACAAAAAAGTCGACAAATTGTGCCTGTCAACTCCACCAAAGTTCATTCCGAGAGGGTGTAACGATCAGCTCTTGGAGATAACACTTGCCTCCACATGACTTACAGAAGAACAGAGTATCGTCCCCTTGCTTTACTACAAATGTAAGCTCCCTACATGCTGCATTCCTTACACTGTACAATTGGCAGACAGAAAATGCCTCTGAAGGTGAAGCGGAAACTGGTAGAATTACAAAATGGTCAACAGAACTTGAACAAGAAGCCAATCAAAAATTATACTTCTTTAGTGCATGATGATAACTCTTTAATCAAACAAAGTATCCATTCTCTCTCTCCTATTCACTGACTAGTGTACTCATACAGTGACACATTGTGATAAGAGAACAATAGCAACATATACATGTAAATGCAAACACTGATACATAGTGACATTTTTTATTTTTAAAAAATCATTAAAGGCAGACTGATAGAGACACACACACACACACACTCACACAAACCACACTGTCATACACACATACAAAGTCATCACAAAACACACACACACACACAAACCACACTGTCATACACACATACAGTCATCACACACAAAGTCATTCACACACACACACACACACACACACACACACACACACACACACACACACACACACACACACACACAATGGCCACCACACACACACACTTGAATAATCTACATACACCGAGTGCCCTTTAGGTGATAAGTAAAATCAGAGCTAATTCACGGTGCTTGCTGATTAGTTAAATTAAAAATGTGGTACAGGCTTCAGTTTGTCCTATGCCTTGGCTTTTTGTCCCCTCATTTTAAAACTGTCAGAGACGTGTCCCATGGTGATTAAACAAATCTGAAGCTCTGTTCTTTTGTAAAGCACTAATGAAAACATAACTATGAGGCGTAAGAATCAATTTGTATTCTTCTTCAGAGTCAAGTGAACACTATCTTACCAGCTATCACCTCCCAGTCTTTTCAGTAAAACATAACATGCCTACCCCATAATTTGCCATCAGGATCAGCTGATGTAAAAATCAGAATAAAACTGAAAATTTCAAGAATTTTCCAAAAACACATTACTATGTGATGCTATGCAGATGTACATGGATGCATTTTGCAGACTCACATCATCACTGCGATCTTTGAATTCTTGAAAGGAATTAACATTTTTTCATCAGCTCTGAGATTTTACAGTGAAAAGATTTCTAACAAAATTTTGGTTGGGTTTTTAGAAGACGCATTTTGAAAGAGTTGTCTGAATGAATGATTTGTGAGTTGATTTTAATGTGATGACAGCCCTGATATGGCCATTTGCGGTCGGCTGGGCTATAAGCAACATTACCTTACCTAATTACTTCAGCTGAATAAGATCTCTT
>JADBJO010011864.1:0-7500 GCA_016801955.1 Conus betulinus
TGATGATATTAGACGAAAAATAATTTACAACGTCATCTCCAACTAACAAAACTTAACCCCAAAGATAAAAAAAAATAAATAAATAAAATGACAATAACTTTTTGAATTAGTGGTAAAAATAAACACGCATCAAAGCAGCTTGGCATTTTAGATTGAGCGATAATTGTAGCAATGTTTATGATAAAAGGGCTGGACAATATTTGACTGATATCTTGGACGTTGATATCAATAGATTTTCTATATAAACTGGAGTTAAGACAGAACATTCTCTCAACAAATGATGCACTGAAATAGGATTACCACAAGTACAAAAAACATGGCAAGAATATTTTGTGTTCCATGCATTTAACTTGAGTTTTGTTTTGGAAATGTGACGAGGACAAGTATTTATATATTTGATTGTCTCCACAATTTCTTTTATATACACAATTTTCTAACTTTAGCAACATTTCTGATGAAGATGTTTTCAGTGAAGATATGAATTACGATCGAGGCAATATTTAGCTCCAGTTTTAGCAAGTATGTCTGCTGCTTCATTCCATTTCAACCCACTATGAGAGGGAACCCAGCAAAAGTCGATACATATTCCATGAATCCTTAAACAGTGTATGATATGATGAATATCAAAAAGTAAATCTTTCCGAGCCTTACCATCCCAATGATCCAGAGACTGCAAGACAGATTTTGAATCAACACATATGAGAATATTGTGAAAAGGCATGGGAGCATCATAAATGTAGCTCAAAGCCATCAATATTGCATATAATTCTGCTGTAAATATGGAAAATCCTTTGCCAAGATGATAATTCTTTTTCACATTCAGGCTAGGAATGACAAAACCAGAACCACTACCAATGTTATCTAGGACTGAGCCATCAGTGTAATTTTCAGGTGATTGCTATAAAAATTGTCAAGATGAACTCTGACCTCACTAACCAAGAGATTAACGTTTTCAGTTTTAGAAACATTTGTGTAATTATAATCAAAATTTCCACACAAATGCTCCCAAGGGGAATCTTAGGCGTGACTGGATCTTCAGAAACTGTTGATAAATCAATGTTACAATCAGACATAAGCTTATACGCGTAATTTCTAATTGGTTGTAAATATAAATATTTCTAGCTCGTTTGGGATAATCTTTGTTCGAATCCATCATCGATAGTTCTGCTGTAACTGAGTTCTTAACTGACAGACTTCTAATCACATATTTTGATACGTCTAAGAGCCGTTGTTCTTGAAAAGGTAAAAACCTCTGCAGCTTGATAACTTTTGATAGTATTTGCATGAACTGGTACACCTAAGGCCAGTTTCACTGCTTTGCTATCCAAACTTTGTAGCTTTTTTTAACAGATATTTTGGAGCAGAAATGATATACTTCTTGGCCATACTTTAATTTGGATCGAACTAAAGAAGTGGACAAATGCAATAAAGTTTTTCGTGTCTTGCCCCCAAGGCTGACAGTTGATTATTTTTTAAAAAGTTTAATCTTTTTCTTGCCTTGGTTAATAAATGTTCTATATGCTTTTTCCAACTAAGTTTTGTTGTGTCAAAAAGACTCCTAAAAATTTAACACAGTTTTGATATTTCAAGATATTATCCTCTAATTTCAAAATGGGTAATATGGAAGGATTTTCACCATTATTAAAAAGCAGCAAAAACAAGTTTTTTTTTCACCTGAGAATTTTAAACCATTTTCTTTTATATAATTTGATAAATTGTTTAGTTCCTGTTGATAAATTGTCTGCACGTGACTTATAATCCTCTTATTCGAACTTTTTCTTAAACTGACAAAAATGGAGAATAAAATTGGTGCAATGATTGAACCTTGTGGAATCCCCATATCTATACTTCTGAAAGAAGTGCGTGCGTGTGTGTGTGTGTGTGTGTGTGTGTGTGTGTGTGTGTGTGTGTGTGTGTGTGTGTGTGTGTGTGTGTGTGTGATTAGATACGCTTAGATAAAAGCTGTGTATGTTTCGATGCTCAATCATTTTTTTCGTTCACGTCCATGTTTTAAAACAATCAATCAATCAATCAATTGTGCCTGGAACATAGCGAATCAGGGAAAATGTTGCCACCTTTTACATTGTTTCAGCTTGTAAGAGTGTTTACTGGTAAGGCATTCTGGAGTGTTTGACAATGTAAATCCCGTACCCATTTTGTTTTAAACCTAAAGCCATTTTACTGTATCTAAATTGAGTTCGTGCTCTCTGTGCGTGGAATTTGTGATTCTGTCACTGTTTGTTATATCTGTGTGATGTTGAAGACTGCAGTGCAGTATCTTGACTCGTATGTACATCGTCGAATCGGCCTACTCCTTTTATCCACTGGACCAAAAGATGAGGAGTATAATGAGTTAGACTACCACAGATTGCTTGGCCTGTTGTGATGTATCACATGTATTATATACATGTATCAGCAAGAAGGGTCCTCGAGGAGAAGAGTAATTAGCGAGAAAGTCAACGAGAAGATCTAACACATCTTGGATACGGCCTTGATCCAGATCGACGCATAAAAGTTTAGGGGGGAAAATGACATGGTTAGGTGGAGAAAAATACATTTACTGGTTCGGAAATAGAAAAAGAAAGAAAAAAACGTCTGTGAGCAAGTCACTTCATCAGTGGATGCAAACTTATTTTCCCGACAAGAAAGTGAGGAAGAAATTCTAGGTAAAGGTTACCAGCAGAAGGTCTTCAGAGAAGCAGTTCCCCCCACTCCCCAACCCCTCTCCACTCAGACAAATGTTTTGGATGGATGTGCATCTCGAGGCGCGCTTTTTCAGATGGATATGTTACCCACATCACTAATGAACACATGTTCTGTGATGGAAAATTTACGCTTTATGAAGTTCACTTTTGTTCTTCCTCGACCAGATCCAGCTGGAACTCTCTACGGCTGTCTCAGGCATTGCTTTCAGGGTTCTCGTCCACTTCTTTTTTTTTAAACCTGAAATCGCGAGCTGTTTCACGTCATAGGCTGATGAACCTACAAATCCCCATGCTCCAGCCTCTATGGCGAGGACTAGGGCCTGGAAGCCAGGTACCGTCGAGCTGCTGGCTTGAGCGGCTTCTTAAGCGGTACTTCTCAGTCTCGTGGATTGACCCTGCTCCATTCTGCTTTGGTATGGCACAGTCAGTTTGATCAGAGTCGTTTATTTTTGTTGAATTTGAACGGAGAACACTATATTCTAGGTCCTATGTCACTCTTCTGGTGATCTCTGGATGACTTTCTCATTCTAAAAGGTCTGCAGTGTTTTTCCCAGTCATCCACTCCATCCCGTACACTCTGTTGCACATGCTCCTGCTATCACAGCTGTCCCAGGCCATGAGTTATGGCCTCCTACCGTGCAGAACTTCGTTGCTGGAGTTTCTGTCAGCGTAATGCTTCATCAGGCAGTGCTAACTGCATGTGCGATCTCCTTCAGCACTTTGTTGCTCCTCCATGTGTATCTTCCATGCGTTAGTTCTGTTTTGCATGAGCTCAAGGCGTGTTCCACTGGTAAATCACCTATTTAGAGGCCTTTTGTCCGCTGATAATACTCATCAATGAAATACGGCTGAACGAGTCGGCCCCTTCTTCGCATTAAAAGGAGATATTCCAGTCCATAATCACGTGGTATTCTCACCACCAAGGATTAAAGAACAGAATCCGCCAGCATCCCAAAGCAGCCAGCGAAGGATAGAAAAGTCAAATGAGAAAAATCACTGTCAGGAAATGAGTTTTTGAAAAACTGAAATCATTATTCAAAAGGTATTAAACACAGGAGCAAGTCTTTGAGCCTGTGCTTGAGGATCCATTGAAGGATACAAAGGAGGTCAGAGGGTGTCCACGGGCTGAAGGGTCATCTCTGATGCTCGATAACCCTAACATATTCTGTGTGTGTGTGTGTGTGTGTGTGTGTGTGTGTGTGTGTGTGTGTGTGTGTGTGCATGCTTATGTGTGTGTGTGTGTGTGTGTGTGTGTGTGTGTGTGTGTGTTTGTGTGCGTGTGTGTGTGTGTTGTGTTGTGTGTGTGTGTGTGTGTGTGTGTGTGTGTGTGTGTGTGTGTGTGTGTGTGATTTCTATATATTGAAAAGTGTTAGGTCTTCATACCGTACTGCACTCATTTGTTGGATGTTCACTGGAACGTGCTTCCACAGTATGCTGTGTGCCATGTGCGCAGACGAAGTGGGCTGTATAGACCCCGAGGAGTGTCAGAGGGTTTGTGACAACAAAGCAGGGTGCACCAACATCGCCTACCCCAAGCTGGTCATGGAACTCATGCCTTCAGGTCAGTGCGCCAGCTCTGAGGGGCTGGTCATAGAACTCTTGAGGTCAGTGCGCCAGCTCTGAGGGGCTGGTCACAGAACTCATGCCTTGGATCAGAAAGCCAGCTTTGTAGGGATGTTCATACAACACATGCCTGAGGTCAGAGAACTAGTTCTGTAGGGATGTTCATACAACTCATGTCTGAGGTCAGAGAACTAGCTTTGTAGGGATGTTGATACAACTGATGCCTGAGGTCAGAGAACTAGCTTTGTAGGGATGTTGATACAACTCATGCCTGAGGTTAGAGAACTAGCTTTGTAGGGATGTTCATACAACTCATGTCTGAGGTCAGAGAACTAGCTTTGTAGGGATGTTCATACAACTGATGCCTGAGGTCAGAAAGCCAGCTTTGTAGGGATGTTGATACAACTCATGCCTGAGGTCAGAGAACTAGCTTTGTAGGAACGTTCATACAAACTCATGTCTTAGGTCAGGAAACGAGCTCCCTGAACGAAATGCAGACTTGATTCCTTTTTACTTCTTGGGTGATTGGCTACCACGTGGTCGGTGAATTGTTTGGTTGATTGGATTGCTAAGTAGTTTTCATCTGGTTATCGGGTCCTGGAAGCAGACTAGATAACAGACTAGACTTAGATGACAGGCTGGTTTGTTAATTGTTTTATGCGTTTGCTTTTCGGTTGTATTTGGCGTGCGTGCGTGCGTGCGTGCGTGCGTGCGTGCGTGCGTGCGTGCGTGCGTGCGTGCGTGCGTGCGTGCGCGCGCGCGCGTGTGTGTGTGTGTGTGTGTGTGTGTGTGTGTGTGTGTGTGTGTGTGTGTGTGTGTGTTGACACATAAGGTCTGAAAGGCATGATGCTGGCTGCAATGATGGCTGCTCTGATGTCATCGTTGACGTCAGTGTTCAACAGTTCCGCCACCATCTTCACCATTGATATCTGGAAGCGGATCAGGGCCAAGGCTACAGAAGCAGAAATGCTGATTGTTGGAAGGTAACATCACCTGTACAGTCATGATTGTTGGAAGGTAACATTACCTGTACAGTCATGATTTGTTGGAAGGTAACTTTACCTGTACAGTCATGATTTGTTGGAAGGTAACATTACCTGTACAGTCATGATTTGTTGGAAGGTAACTTTACCTGTACAGTCATGATTTGTTGGAAGGTAACTTTACCTGTACAGTCATGATTTGTTGGAAGGTAACATTACCTGTACAGTCATGATTTGTTGGAAGGTAACTTTACCTGTACAGTCATCTGTTGGAAGGTAACATCACCTGTACAGTCATGATTGGTTGGAAGGGTAACATTACCTGTACAGTCATGATTGGTTGGAAGGTAACATTACCTTTACAGTCATGATTGGTTGGAAGGTAACATTACCTGTACAGTCATGATTGGTTGGAAGGTAACATTACCTGTACAGTCATGATTGGTTGGAAGGTAACGTGTCTGTGCGTGATTTCTTGGAAGGTAGCATTACATGCACGTGATTTCTTGGAAGGTAGCATTACCTGCACGTGATTTCTTGGAAGGTATCACTAGCTGTATGTGATTTGTTGGCAGGTAAAGCCAACCACCACCACCACAATCATCAGTGCGAACAAGAAAAACAAATGATGGTATATCAATCAATGCGTACTGCTGAATAACTTTCAGACACAGTTCAAAGTATGCGAAGACTTTCATTCATACATTCTTTATATCGTTTTCTTTTTTTTTTTTCTACAGAGAAAAATGCCCAGTCCTAGCTGTCGCCTGCCTACTCGCCTTGTGCATGTTTTTTTTGTTTTGTTTTTGTTTTTATCTGGGCTCAATGTGACTTTTCAGAGTAATACTGGCACAAAAACTCACGATAAATTAAGAAAACGACAGGCACACCCATTCGTGAACCCGTTCGGTACGCCATCGACTGCCACATGCTCCGATCACGATAAACGTACCTGTAACCCTAACCCTTGCTTTATTCGAAAACAGCTGGAATTATGGCCTTTCTTTCTACTTGTGCGATTTTCCCTGTAGCCATAACTGTTACCGTAATCGGACGAACTGGATCACACCGTCAGACTAAAACTCTGTACAACGTCATCAGCGGCCGTGGCGAAGTGGTTAGCGTCGCGGACTCCCGCTGGGAGGTGGGGTCGTGGGTTCGAAATCCATTAGAGTCATGTGGGTTTTTTCTGCTCCGACTGGCTCCTACCAAGAGTTGAGTTTGCTGCGGACTCAGTTGGAAGACTGGGACCACACACAGTCGAGTTTCATCCACTTAATGGATGCATTTCTGAGAGTGTTGCTCAAATTTCCTGACCAACACTGCAGGTGCCTGTATCTCTCGGGCCTGTTTGACGCCGGGATACATTTTGAAAGGAAGCGTAGAGTACAGCCCTGTCATGTAGTCTCAGACCGAAATGGAAATCCGTGGCATCATCTTAATCATCCTCATTCTCATCGATCAGCATTAAAAAAAAAAAATGTCTAAAATTCTGTGGCTCTTCATGCCCTGCTCTCATGGTGACCTCAGTTTTGATGTCCTCTCCACGTCTATTCCTTGGTTTGGTTCCGTCGGGGTCACCGGTATCGACGTGTCCAGGGGGCTGTCGTTGGACGGACGTGGTGGCGCCCTCCGGAGGGGGACTCTCACTCACACCGGCTCCGCGACTAAGCAATTATTGTCGTCAGTAGGGGGCTTAGTAGGTGGTGTCCTGCGTATGTTAGATCAGAACAGGCGCCACTGAACACCACCGAAGTGACTTGGCAGCAGTGCAGTGTCTCCTCCGGTGGGTTGCCTCTTGACGACTTGACATTGACTGCTCCCTGTGGATTGCTGGTGCCGGGGCTGCAGCGGGGCCGACCGGGCTGTGGCTGTAGACGGGGTGTCGGAATGCGCGGTATGGGTGCACTGCCTCTGAGGTGGCGCAGAGGTTGGGACAGCAAAAAAAAAAAAAAAAACCCAAAAACAAAACAAAACAAAAACAAAAAAAAAAAAACAAAAAAAAAAACCAGTACAATGTCTACTGGTCATAATGTTTACTTGTGACCGGTCTTACCACGTGTGGTGCTGACTGCTGATTGTTCCAGAGTGTTCGTTCTGGTTCTGATCGGCGTGAGCATTGTGTGGGTGCCGGTGCTGCAGTCGTCCCAGGGGGGACAGTTGTTCAACTACATCCAGGCGGTGACGGGGTACTTTGCTCCCCCTATCCTGGCGCTTTTCCTCCTGGCCGTACTGTGGAGGCGGACCAA